>JAOVVB010063800.1:0-28831 GCA_028570985.1 Heterobranchus longifilis | reverse complement strand
AGATGGCTGGCTAGTTAGCTAGCTTGCTAATTCCTCCATGCTTTAATGCTACACTGGTTACAAAATGAAAATGAGCCGAACAAAGTTGTCACTCATATGGCGATAGCAATGTGTTTTCCTATGCAGTGATGAGTGTGTGGATGAAACATTACGTGGTTACATTTTACTCATTCAGCGGCTGGCTGGTTAGCTAGTTAGCAGCTAGCTAGCTTGCTAAGGGGGCTTAGTTGTCAGTGAAGTAACGTCTGCGGTCTTTAAATTAAGTTTTATAGACACAATATGCAAAAATAGATATTTGAGTTGTCTGAATGTCATTTCTGGACACTTTTGACGCCCTATCGTTTATAGGAATGACCAGAGGAAGTTGAAAAATGACGAGCCTTCTGTGCTGTCTTGATTTTAGTCATTTGTTTACTTTCCTCATTTTCGTTTCTCTTCTCCTGCACTGAAGCTGAACAGCCAATCAGTGTGATTAACACAGCAAAAACTCGGGCGACAGACGCTCACCGACGCCTCCAAACTGACCGACCGACGGCTTGGTGTGTCCCGGCGTTTAGTTCAGTCCGAGAGAGGAGAAATGCACTCTGAAAGGAAGATCATCGATTTGTATTATAAGTAACGGGCTAACAAGTGCTTTTAGAAGTGGTGTTGTCTGCAGTGTTGTCTTGTTGAGTGCTTCATCCTGAGCAGCAGCTGCAACACATCCAATCCATTTTCTCTGTTTGCGCACGGCATCCATTTCCGGCTATGTGCGGGTCATTCAAGCCTTTGATCTGATTTAAACACATAATGCAAGTCAATACTTCAGCTGCATACACATTTTACAGACACTGCATTCATCAATCATGCTATTCGGTTCTAAACATATTGTGACGTGTGCACAAAATTGTGTCGGCAACATCATGCTAATCATGCTAGTTAAATCAAATGCACTTCAGTGGGTTCTTGTGTATTGTACCATAGGATTTGGTGACTCCAATTTTAAGGCGTCTTTCTATACAGTATTACGTATTTTGTATCAGAAGGTTAAAAAAAGTGTTTTTTCTTTATGTACTTTCTCTGAAGTTTCACCGTGAGCTTGTTGCTGGTTGGCTGGCTCGGTGTTGGTAAGCTATTTTTGTTAATACACCAGTTCATGTGTTTTGGGTCTGAATGAAAAATGATGCGTGTGTGTGTGCAGCTTAGATACAAACATCCTCCTCTTCATCACATCTGTGATGATGTGAGCGTGATGTGATCCTTAAAAATCTGCCCATGAGTGAACGTGATGCTATTGCGATGTTATTAAAAAAAAAAGAAGCTCATTTTATGTTTCATTTTATACGTGTTTTTTCATGTATGCTTTTTTTGTGTATCATTTGTGTTACCGGTCAGGGTACTTGTACTGAAGGTCTTTGTGAAAAGAGAATTATATTTTTTTTCTTTCAAATAAACAGAATAACTGAATAATGTGTCCTTTGGTTTGTTTTTAACTGATGCACAAAAACAAGCAATATATATATAGTAAAGACATTTATTTACAATACTCGTTGAATCCAAACAATCATCGCTGAGTGTACATTTAAATCATCTTTGGCCAACTGGAATAAAGTGAAAAGTGTTGATCCTCATGTTTAAACATCAGTGACTCTGAACTCTGGTGAAGTTAATGCAGCGACCCTGCAGACAACAGAAGACAGACACTACAGTCAGATCAGTTTATTACATTAAAGGGGAACTATGCCTATTTTCAAAATTCATACATATTATTCCTGTGGTCTAAGACAGTCCAAAGTATAAGTAAACATCAACAACCCTCTCCCAAATCCAGAAATTAGAGTGCTAAAACTCAAATTATAAAGTATAAAGTCTGGAATTGCTCCACAGGCAATGCATTGACCCTTCGCTAAGCCCCTCCCAAGAATGGCCACTGTCCAATCCTACGTTAGCAACCGTAACTAGGCTCAGAAGGCCTGTCAAACTTTCAGGGTTTGTCTAAAGCTAGCGAGCGCTATATGGTAACGTTAAGCTTGGATTTGCAGAGAAAAATGCAGAAAAGGTGTGCAAGCCTGACAGCAGTCAGTGAACAATCCTAAAACATTAGAGGGTGTTTTTGATGCCACATTGTGCAAGCGTTGACATTTAGACTGTTATTTATAAGTTGATGCAATAAGATGTTATTTGTCTGCTGGGTGGATAATTAGAGGGTGGAGATTGGGCTGTATCATTTGCTGTTATTATCTAATCAAATCACTGTGCAGTCAAGAGGGTGGATCCATTTTCTAATCAAATGAACTCATGATACTGTATGGCAAAAATGTAATGATTCCTTGGTGACTGCAGACAGTCTGGCAGTAAAGTATTCTAAATTGATAAGCAGCAATGTTTTCTTTCATCTGGCAGGTTTAATTGTTTCGGAGGGACGTTTCTTACTAGGGCTGTGCTCAAAAAATCCAGACGGCAATATATGGTGACGTACTCCTTGCTGATACATGTATCGATACAGATGCTACTGTATCAATACAGCCGCACAGGCTGTAAGTATTTGCATTTATTAATAGCTCTGGGATTAGAAACAGAATATATTGTTTTACTTTTAAGATCTCTGTGGGTCTGAACTTTAAGTGTATTAAGTTGTGCAATTGCTGTTATACAGAATAATAAAAGCTGTTGTAGTAAATTTTGTGTAGGACATGGTTATTATTCAAAATTAACAGGGTTTTGCAATATGTTTCATATGGTGGCCTCTGTATCGTGATATGTATCTTATCATGAGGTTGTAGGCAATACACAGCCCTATTTCTTACCTTGTCCTGAGGTGTCGGCCTCATGATTGCCACTCTGTCGTACTGTCTCCTCAGTAATGCCCGCAATGCATCAAAACGCCCCTGCAAGTCAAGTCAGGTTAATTCAATCAAAAACACAAAAAGTCAGAATCAGTGGTGATTAACGAGGTTATTGTCTCACCTTGATGGGAGTGTACCATTTGGACTGTGATGGGGGGTTGTAGACCGGAGGAGGTCGCGGTGGGGGTCGGGGCATGATGGGCTCATCCGCTCCCTCCGGCATAGTGACCACAGCATTTTTGGCTTTCTCTAGACGTGACCCTTCTTCTGTAGACCCCATCTGCCCCCAACGCACCTACAGACCACGGGTACACAATCAATGTGAAGCACTGTGGATGTTTTGTATGATTATTGTTTCTGTATGTCTTATTTACCTCCATGCGTTTGATTCCTCCTGGACCTCTGCCTCCATAGTATGAAGCATCCACTGTAGGCCACCTGTGTTTGGGCGAAAGATCTTCTTCTGGCTCCTTGAAAACAACAAAAGTAAATTAAAACAAGTTTAGAGTGAGTTCCAGGGGGGTGGAAGTTAACTCATCCTGTGATTGTGAACACTGAATTTGTGATTGTTGCAGTACTATACCAGAAATGATGATACATTTTAGGGCCAACTCATTGAGTCCTACCTAAATTTCATATGAATATTTGATGCTGTGATATTTCTACAGAAGCCCTGAGAGGCAAGTGAGAAAAAAAAAATCTGGTGATCCATTTTCTAAATCAGATATAAATTGTTTTCTCTTCTGTGTTCATGACGTAAGAACAGGTGAAAAAAAAGTTTTTTGCCAGGATAATCTTTCTGTCATCTGTCAAACAAAGGTTTGACAGGTGATTTTTTGTTTTGTTTTTGTCAGGATCATTTTTCTAAGTGTTTGTTGTTGTAATACTTATTCCGGCCATAAGAGACTGAAGCGCACCACTATCTTACCAATTATTTTGAGATTTTACAATGCAACGTCAGAAAAAAAATTATTCATAAAATCCGACTTACCATGTCTTGGCATTTTTAAGACATTTAAATACCAATTAATTTTAATTTTAATTAATTAATTCAATGCCTTTTAAGACATTTTAAAGATCTGGAGAAACTGCTTTTTCTCTACATTGTGGTCTAAATAGCTAATTTTACTACTTCTTTTAAGTGTCTTGGTGGCAGTTAAAAATATCTTGTTTTAGAGATCTCGGCTGACATTACTGTCTTTAAGAGGCTGTAGCTAAGTTCACAGTACAGTTTGACATGTCACAGTAGGAAAGACACAGCTGTAAATAATACAAGTAAATGGACTGATTTCCATTTAGCTGCTTGAGTGTCCGGGTCCTGGTATTGTGCACGCTGGCAGAGCCATCGTTGTTGTTATTAGTGACACCTGTTCCTTTCCTACTATGACGTGTTCTGTGAAAAAGGCAGATTGAACAATTGTGGAAATGTCACAAATGTGTGACACATTCTGCCTAAAATGTAATTTATTGTTATGTTGTTTTAGAATTCCTGCAGGTTTTATTGCACATTTTATACTCTCACTTTTATTCACTCAAAAAAATAGATGGCAAACAGCCTCAAATATTTTTCCTTGCAGTTTCATTGCATCGTACACAAACATGCATTTTTAGTGCACCTCATATCAACATGTGTCCTCAGATTTGTGGCTGCAGGTCATTTGAATCTACCTGGCAGCGCAGGTGCAATCAATGAGCAATCAAGTCAGTTGAGCAAAGGAACTTCTACAGCTGCTCGTTAAAGAAAGAAAGAAAGAAAGAAAGAAAGAAAGAAAGAAAGAAAGAAAGAAAGAAAGAAAGAAAGAAAGAAAGAAAAGAGTTTCTGACATTTTTATTTGGAATTAAGGATTCAGATTATTTTCTTATACCCTTTATTGAAGCTGTGTTCATTGCTGATATGCTGTAAATTGTATGTTTAGAAGTGTGTTTGATTGATTGACAGGCGCTGCACAGCCTATCAAACAGCTGCGGTTCATTAGATATTTATATTATTTATAGAGCCTTTTCACAGCAGACATTGTTTGACTTGTCAAAGCAGGAAAAGCACAGATGGAATTAATGTCATTAATGACAGCTGCAGGGCTTTGCTGCTATTGTGCATGTTGTCTCACTGACATGGCTTACTCTGACTTTTAATGGAGCCATTGTGGATATTATTATTAACATCTGTGCCTTTTCTGCATTGATAAGCCAAAATGTCTGCTGTGAAAAAAGGGTCTATTGCAGTGGTTCCCAAACTTTTTCTACAGGGTCCCCCTTTTGTTCGTAAAAATACTTTCAACTGCAACTTCAGAGTGACATCTTACTGAAAAACTAGGCCGAAATAAGGAACAAGTCATTTAGAGTGTGGCATTAAAAGTGACACATTTTTACTATGCACCATTCATTGCTTTCAACAGATTTTCTAAAAAAAAAAAAAAAAAAGCCTCTATGTACAAAAATGGCACATTGACCAACTCCCTGGGAATAAACAAAAACCTGAACATTTTATCTATAAGAATTACACAAGTCCAGAACCATGCATCATTATTTCTATTTAGCCTCTCCGCACCCCCCAGATTGGGAATCACTGGTCCATTGTGTCATTCCCAGCCCACATGGACACTGAACATACATTTGCAGTGGTGACATTTACCACAAAAAAGATTTACATCACCAGAAACCCGCTGGTGATGTAAGAGAAATATGTTTTTCAACAGTCTGTGGTCTACTCACAATGGCAGGAGGTGGCGGAGGCGGGCGAGAGGGGGGTGGGTCTCTGATCACCTGTAAGAAACAATATGTAAAAGTAATAAACTTAACATTGTCATGGACAAAACAAACAGGAGTGTTACTAGAGGAACCCTGGCCAAATTGCAAACTTGTGGGCTATACTTCCACAAATAACAATAACACTGAATTATGGTTCGTGCTTCCACGAGGCCTGCGCTCGATATACACACGCACATTAATAGACTGTAAACTCACCACGGTGCAGCAGAGAGGCCAGAACCACCAGAATAAAGCCAGAGCCAATAACAGCAACAGAGCCAACAGCAGCCAGAGCACCCAGGTCCCGTCTGACTGCAATAAACACACACTAATCAGCTACACTCATTAAACCAGGCACCTGGAGATGTGTTTATGTATCTTGTGTTATCATTACACTGGCACCGATACCACTGAGCCATGTGTGTACCCTTACTCAAAGATACTTAATTTTTAAAGAGGCATGCTTTCCTCTTGAGTTATAACTGGAAGGACTGTTTTGCTATTTAAGGCAAACTGCAGAAGATTATAGGCTATAAAAGAAGTGGACGACATAACCACTGTTACGTCGCCCATTGGTTGGTGGACTACGGTTTTGAAGCCTTGAGTTTGGCATTCTGGTTGTCGCCATCTTGTTTTTTTGGAGCCAGAAGTGACCACATTTGGACTAATTCACTTTAACCACGATATTAATTGGGGATGCTAATTTTGGCTAGCAAAATTGGGATGCTAATTGTAGTTAGCAAAAAACAGGCTTAAAATGAAATGTACGAACCAGAAAAAAATAGTGTCTTTTAGTACAACCAAATGCAGCACAAGACATTATTAAAGATCACTTTTTTTTGGCTTTTTTGTCTTCATTGACAGCACATTGACAGGAAAGAGAGAGGGGACGATGCGCAGCAAAGGTGCGTGGGCAGGAGTGGAACCCATGGCCACTGCAGCAAGGGCCCAAGCCCCTGTACATGGGGCGCTCCACCACTGAGCCACCAGCATGCCCCTGAACAAGACATTTTTAGGCAACCAAAATGTTGCAACACAGCCACGCCTTAAGGCAGCTTTATCGTCCATTTATTTATTTCTCATAGACTTCTATACAATCTGACTTCTTTTTGCAAACAGTGGAGTCGCCCCCTGCTGTCATTAGAAAGAATGCAGGTTTAAGGCACTTCCGCATTGGCTTCATTTTTCAGACCAGTCCACTTCTTTTATACAGTCTATGATTGATACTGATACTGTAAGTATTGCCAACCTATCATGAAAGGTGTTTTTATTTTGGTACTATATGATCGATACTCACACATGTTGTAGCATAGATGGTGATGGGACTGGAGATGTAAGATTGTCCATTGTTCAGGCTGACCAGCACCTCAATTGATCTGCAATCATTAGACAGAATCACTGAAAACAACACTAGAAGAAGAAGCACTTCTTGCACACCGTCAGTGTGGTGGAGGACCATGGTAAGAGGGTGCATGCATGTTATGGTGGTGAAATATGAATATTTATTTATATTTATTTTATTGATTTATTGAGGAGTTATAGGATAGTTCCGTTTTTTGAAGTGGGGTTGTATGAGGTACTTATCAGTGTATTACCGACAGATGACGGTTAGCATGCCCCCAGTTTGGAGAAGCAGACTGGAGTCCCGACACAGAAGCTAACCAATGTACTGCTGTGGACGGGGTCACACAGCAAAATTTATTTTACCACCTAAAAAAGGACCACCTAAAAAGATCAATATCAGTAGAAGTTAATGCAGTTATCCATGTTCTCTTTAAAGCCACCAGACTCCTTTCACAAAAATCGAGGCAGTGTTAGAGCAGCAACTCCTGTGTTCTTCGAGGTAAAATTACTGTTTTTGTCAAAGAAGTCTGGTGGCTTTGAAGAGAGCAATACAACAGCTTCAGTTCCCCATTGGAAAGGGCTGTTTGACGACAAGATAAATTGGTAAAAATATTCTAAATATCGCGTATACTTAAACTGATATTGATTTTGACTACTGATAAGTACCTACACCCCACTTTAAAAAAATCTGAACTTTGACACTGGGTCCTCACTTTTCTGGATGTTTATCTGGAGTTATCAACTGCTCGAATTAATGGGGCTAGTGCGCCAAGTTTAAACAATATGCACTCTCTGTCCTTTAACCGCTTTTGTGCATGTTGTGATTAAAAAATAAAAAAATTAAAACATTTGATCACAAAAAAAATTCGGAACTATCCCTTTAACAGCTACATATGTTTCTTGGTAACCTTGTCAGTTTCCCTGTTGATCTTCCGTTCCAACACCATCAGTCCCAAGAACATTGACTCACTGAAAAAGGAAGTCATTGCTATTCATATTGTTATCATTTTTTGACCAGATTTCCTTGTTTGCCATTATAGTTTGCAGTTAAATATTGTTTGGTATCAACTTTAGAGGGTTGGACGCAACAGAGATTGTTCCAGCTTTGTCCCTGACAAATTCTGAAACTATGCACGAGTGTTTCAGTAAGGAGGGAGTGTTACAGAGTGGGTGAGACATGATGGAGGCGACTGGGGACAGATGGAGGGGGAGAGAGGGAGGGTGCTGTTTGAAGTGGGTGACGTTAAATCAGCTTTGGCTCACTCTCTAAATGCCACAGAGATATTCTGGTCAGACTGGCTTCAGTTCATCCAACACTGTTGATAGTTATATTGTAAACATTGCTCTCTCTCCATTACACATGCAACAGATTTAGTTTCAACCTGCTGCTTTTGCACATGCCTCCACTAGTGTTCTGATTAGAAAAACGAAGAAATGCTGATAGATTAAAACTGATAAATTGGGGGAACAGTGATCTACAAATATAATTTTATTGTTGTTTCAATTTACTTTTTATAAAAAGGCATTCAACATATCTGTATTCTTTTTACATTATTGATAAAGCTTATAGTTAGGGCTGGCCCAGACTTGCTGCTCTTAGGTCTGGACTGCCAGGGGACTTATCATGATACACTGAGCTTCTCTCTCTCCCTCTTTCTCTCTCTCTCCATCTGTCTCAGGAGTCCGGTTGTGCTTTCTCATCCAGCAGTGTCTGCCGTAGTCCTGCCTGACGCCGACTGCTACCTGGCCTGTCCTGGCCCGTGGAAGCACCATGGTGTTGCTAGACAGCGACCGCTATGTGGATCGTGGAGCCATGTGGATCATGGTAGCCTCGATCATTGCAGCTAATATTACTACCAACACTAAATGCAGATGGAGCCCAGAGCCTGGTCTGCTCGAGGTTTCTACCTAAAGTAAAAGGGTTTTTTTTCTGTAAAAGGCACGTTTTTTCTCACCACTGTCGCATTGTAACGCTTGCTCTTGGGTGATGTTGGGACTTTGAAAATCATTGACCTTGAAAAACATTGATCATGTTCTAAACCTGCTCTATATGAAACATGTCCTGAGATAACTTTTGTTATGATATGACACTATAAATACAATTTAATTGAAATGAATTGAAAGGAGGCATTTATTATCCATTAGCTTTGTGAAACATTGCCACACATTAGCGTTGGGCCGATGATGCACTTTCTTTAAAAGCCTGGGTCGGGCCGTGTGCTGGTGTCAGAGAAATGCCAAGGTTATAAAATGATGTCATGCCGAATTACTTTCCAGAACTGGATTTTTATATCACAAAACAATTATGGCTTTTTTTCTATTTCTGGTGAACACAGGCTCAGTATTAGCTTGAGAGAAAAGGCTGATGGGGCACAGAGATGCTCATGACTCTGATATCTACAAGTATTTTTTAACAAACTCACAGCCTTTGGTGATAACTAATTTTAATCACAAGAGTTTTACTGTGCAACAAAGAATGTAGACAGAGGGAAACAAGGGCATAAAGGACAAAACACTGACCATGCATAATGAAAGATTCAGTCACTATTTTCGGTGTTCAAAACACGAGTGTGGTTTCTCAGCTATAGATTAAGAAATTCTTGTGGCTACTGTTTGGGTGTACTGGGTGTTCGGGGTTGGACAGAGAGTAATGATGCTATTGTATCTCACTGTGATAGAGAGTATATTACATTATGGAATCTCAGCTTGGTGTGGTGATATATCTATATATGGGGATATATTTAATTAAGTTAAAGTTACAAATAAACAGACCATAGTTAAATAGGCTAGGAAAATGATTGCAGAGCCCTGCCATGTCCTGTATTCAGGTAGATGCTACAGGGTTCCTATTAAATACAGGAGATGCATGAATAGGTATAAACACTCTTTCATCCCTCTATCAGTGAATTTCCTAAACTCAGGTCCTAAGAAGGGTGTGAAATTAGGGCCTGGGTTACACGCATTTGGATGCACTTTATGGCTACACTTCTGCATATGTATTGTTATATGGCAGCCTTTATGTCCAAGACAAATTTCCCTAGGGACAAATAAAGTAATCTTGAAACTACAACTACATTATATTTAAATGCCTACTGAGTCAATGCTGACTACTTTCAAATCTAATCTTAAGACCCACCTTTTTATCATTGCTTTTAATTAACTTTATGTGCATTTGATTGTTTATTTCAGTGGTTCCCAAACTTTTTCTGCAAGGTCCCCCTTTTGTAGATAAAAATATCCCCCCCCGCAATGCAAATTATTTGAAAAATAATAAGTCTTTGTTTTAGTACTTGTGACATTTGGTGTAGATCCATCGTCGACTTTACATTGACCTGACAGTCCTGTCACAAACTTGTCAGCAGAACCACACATCCCTGTTATAATTCTGGGCCCCCCCTTGGGGTTGCGCCCCTCAGTTTGGGAACCACTGGTTTATTATATTGTTTTTCTTGTCTTACTCTCTGCTTGTGCCTGTTTTTGTTGTATTTGTTTTTATTCCATGTGCTGTTGCTTGCTTGCTTGTATTATTTTTTGTCTTTTGTATTTAACTGTGAAATCTGTGAAGCACTCTGGGTTGCCTTTGGGTATGAAATGTGCTACATAAGTAAATTTGCCTTTCTTTGTCTTTCCTTGCATAAATAACAATGACCAGGATGCTATTTTGTGACTATACAATACTGTAAATGTGATTACATTTTGAAGCACTTTCAGTTTTTTTGCCTTTAGGAAGAAACCTTGTGCTGACATCAAGCTCAGTTTTGTTTTTTTACTTGCAGCTTGTTTACAGTGTCACACAGTTACGAACACTTTGCGTATGTGCGTGTGTCTTGACTTACTGTCCGACCTCGTGCAGAACAGGAGCGGGACACAGCAGATAGCCGTCTCTAACTACTTTTGGCTTTTCGTCTGAGAAGAAACAGAGACAGACAAACTGTGAGAAGTGTTACTGCTTATAAAGAAAGAAATTGTTCTTGCAAAAACATGAAATACACAAAAGTTACAAGTAATTTAGTTGTGAATTGAAATGAAAACATCACAAATTAGCATATTTGTGCACTTGGACTGGCCTAGAGAAATGGTGTTTTAACTCCCTAAAGACATAGCGTTGGTATGTCATCTAATTTTACACACTGCAAATTAGCAAAGAAATAAGAAATATTACACAGCCACATCACAGCTACAACAAACATTCAAAGCAACAGAGGGACAGCAATAGAAAGAATGAAAGAAATTCCAGTAGAAGAGATGAAAACAAGCTGGTTAGAAGACGAAAAGGAAGATAAGATGCAGTCATGTGTTATCCCTCCATGTCCTCTCAGTGACAAGACGAGGACATCGATCTGTTAATAGACTAATGAGGCAGAGAACATGTCCTCCCCCCCTCTGCTCTGTCTCATAATGTGTCCTCTGTTCTCCGGCTGAAGTCAATAAAAAGCAGCCACTGTTTGTTCCTGGACGTCATGACTCTGACTTTCCACTGCAGCATGGACATCTGCACATCGTATCACATTTCACTTCACAGATGATGCTATCCAGCAGATGATTTGTTGTTTTTTAACACGGGGGACAAACCCGGTTTGTTTCGTTCACCTGCAACTAGTGAACCCATGAATGACTGATTTTTTTTTTTATATCCCCCCCAGCTATATATATCTATATTATAGATCTAAGACAAAATTGACAGAAAGGCGGGATTCAGAGAAAAAGTTGCAATTACCGTCTGTTACTTCAGCACCACAGACAGCGCCATGGATTTATCAATAACACACCACAGTTTGGTCAGTGATGTTTCAGAGCCGTGGTCGGGGCCGTAGATTCTAACTTGCACAAACCTCAGTCAGATAAAGGATCAATGGGCTAGGCTAACATTCAACTAAACAACCCCTCTGCACTCTCTCTGCAGATGGAGAGGGGGGGTAGCAAGTTATCAAGAGGGGGATGACAACCCCCTTCATATCGCCTACTGCCAAAGTGTATTGCAGTATGGACACAGGTTTTAGCATCACTGGTAAGTAAACATGTAAAAGCTGACCTCTGAAGCACAACCGTGTAAGTCATGAGTGTGTTGAGTGTGTGGCATTTACTGACCGTATGTCTTTTCATTGACAGTGAGGGAGCAGAGTATGTTGTCTGTCCTCCGGGATCCGCTGAAGCCACTGCCCCTCAGCACCACACTGAAAGACTCTGAGAAACATCACACACATTACACTACTGTGTGACATATAGTACTTCAATTGCAGCAAACAGAAACAGCAATTATGGTGATAGAGCAAATTAAAGTCAACAAGACTAAGAGTCTGCAGCCATGCTAGTGGTTCTGTGAGGCTTATTATGCAGCATTCATGTTGTGTCAGAATAATTTGAAAAATGTGCACGTCCCCTCAAGTCGGAACAACAACTCAGAAAATTGTGGTTGACCTCATATTATGCAGAAACATGGCGGACGAAAGTAAATGTAGGGTTGATGGTATGAAAATTTGTATTAATTCACATATTGCACATCAAGTTTTTGCTCACTTGCAATTTGTAATATGGTATTTGATTGTATTAGGTTGCTGTCCATGTGACCTAGGCCTAATTAGAAAAAGTTATTTATTAGCATTAACCCTGATCAGGTAAAGCAATATTTTAGTGCGTGATTTTAAGGAATGCAGTAGTACTGTTTCAGCATACTTGGATAGCAACATGAATCTTCATTGGGACGCTATCACAGCCAACCCATCACCCAGATGCTAGAAAATACAACACATCTTCTTTGTAGCGTCCACGTTGTTTCCACATTCTGTATTAAAGCTCATGAACACACCGAAGTCAGATGAATAACTTTCCAACTCAGGAAATGGGACCATCTGAGGAGCACGTGAATGCACCATGAGTCTATCCTGTACTGTGTGTGTGTGTGTGTGTGTGTATGTGTGTGTTAATGTATCCAGGGGGAGGGGTGTTGCTTGGGTTTTTTATTTATTTATTTAATTTTAGTATTTTAATTTTTGTGTTTTTGCTTTGCATTCTGCATTCTGCATATTTTGTGATTTTCTTTTTTTTTTTGTATATGCTTTTTGTTGTTGTTGTGGGACAGCAAGTTGTGTTTTTTGGCTGTATTCTTTATGTTAATAATAAAAATAAAAATGTGATCACAAAAAAAAGAATACATGGCAATCCAACACATTTTTGTTGAGAAGTGTCGACTAACTGACAGACCAACATTTCCATCACTGGAGACACACTACTTTTTTTTTCCATAATAATATAATTTATTTACACCCTATTTTTGTTGCATTATTATATTCAAACATTAGAGATGGAATAAACTCTTCCCCTCTAACTTACCATTCACACAAACACTCGACGGCTCTATTGTGAATACGTCTGCGCACGTCTGCTTCAGGATCTGCGTGGAGACACAGATGACAGTCACATGATGTCACTCTGAATGTTTTCGTGTGTGGTTAATATGTGACGTGACCTCACCGAGTTGACGATGTCTTTGAGGGCGTGAAACCCGGACAGCACCGGGAAGACTTGCTCTGTGCCGTCTGCTATTTCAGCAAGCTGTGACAAAAAGAACTACAGTTTACCCGCCTTGAAATTCATTTTATTTGACATTTCAGTGTTCACTTCCTGCTGCCTCTCTGGGAGGTCTAATTCTGCTCGTTTTCTGTTCAGTGCTTCAGCAGCGTTTAGGGAGGAAAAGTCTGTTTCTAGGAGATGAAAGCAGTGGACAGCTGGCTGAAGCTTTCATCTCCTGCTTTAATGACCGCAGAACAGGAAGCTTGCCTGGCATTATTTAATTACAGAGTGATGTAATTACTTCCTGCTCAGACCGCAAAGTACACCCGGTCAGAGAAACACTTGCACCCGTTGATTACTGAAGACTGTGCCAGACATCATTTATACAATTTTGAAGCCATTAAAATATGCTTATTAATATTTATTATACAGATCAATACTGTCACTACAATGTGATTAAGGAATGATTAATTGTGGGGGTTGTGCAACGATGGATGCCACTTTAAATGAAATATTATGTTATCATATTTCTCAACAAATGTAATTACAGTGTTTTTCTTTGCACTGTAAATTGTATTAGGGATAACTTATGATCTGGTGTTAGATATCACAGCATGGCAAAGTTCCTCGAGAAACAGCCCATTTGCCCTCTTTGGCGTAGCTGCCTCTCTGGAAGAAATAAGAATTGTTTAATTTTTGCTGTTGTGGTTGCATAAATACGAGTAGCTCATAACTGCTAAAGTTAGACTAAATTAAATCACCATATCATCCAAACTTGTATTACTTTTTGATAGGCATGCCTCCGCGGGACACAGAGATGGGCAGACCCAGAGCCCTGTGTCTCTTATTGTGCGACACTATAGCATCCAAACATGGTATTGTTGCCGCTGAGGGCTCCGGGTCTTTTTAAGTTGTGGAAATGATTAACGACGAATGGTATAACTCAGTGGTTCTCAAACTTTTTCACGTCAAGGACCCCTAAAATGATGCGAATTAGACCACGGACGCCCCATTTGATAAGATTTTGTCCCAGGGTCTCCCATCTGATAGGACTCATCCATGCTCCCTTTACGTACAAACACAGATTTGTTAATTTCAAATGATGTCCGTCACTGCCCTGTACTTCCATGCGTACTTTACACTGGCAATGGCATGCCTTGTGAATAAAAATCTCCACAGATGTTTCTGAACAATGCACAGCTTGTCACATTTGCATCCCGCTGTGCAAAATTGCCTTATATTATGTTATCACATGAATCAATCTTAGTTAGCTAGCTACTTCACTAAGATATAGGCAACTCACTAAATACAAGACAACTCTTCTTCATTAAGTGCATTCTGTGGAGGTACAGGGATCTGATGGTTTTGACTGTTGAATCATGCTATAGATTAAATATTGTTTACAGTCACTATGACACTGCGTGTATGCACAGCCCATTCCCAATTGTCCCTCGGGGATGAATAAAGTTTTTAAATTTTTTTTTTTTAAATGAATTGAATTGGATTTCAAAGTTTCAGTTTAGAGTAACAGCCCTTCAAAATATCTGTGCACATCCCTAGTTCTTAATCATTTAGGTGTTTTTTATAATGCCTTTTTTTCTTTGTATTTCTTACAGTCAACACATTCTTATTCAGCATTTAAAACAACTTTGAGGACACATTGAGGTTTCATTTTTACTTCTTTGTTCTGAACACCATTTCAATAACTTGATACCTGCACAGGAAGAAATCAAAGCCTCTCCAAGGATATGATAACACAAAACATGCTGCCTTACAACCATTATTCCATGTTTTTACATAAACCAAGTGCAGCATGAACCACAAAGGATAAATCCCTGCCAGCTGCTTGCTGTTCTGTCCAGCTGAACCCCAAACACACTAAGAAACGAGGTCGAGGTGTGTTAATAAATCTGAGCCAAATACAACAGCCTGTGCAAGATCTGACCACAAGCTAACCTAACACACGCTGACACACAAACACAGAAAGACAAATACGAGCTCCGTGTTTAAACACCCAACAGTATCAGTAACAGAGAGAAGTGTTCTTTCTCACAGCGCTGCAGTCAGAGAAGTCCTCCTACCTGTTTGTGGTCAAAGTCCATGACCCCGACACAGTACACTCTGGCTCCAAACCCTCTGGCTCTGTCAGCCTGGGAAGCACAACACAAAGAGTCAAGTCCGGCTTCTGCTGACATACAGTAAACCCATGTTTGTGATCAGTTATCAGAAAATAAATCATTGATACAAGATTAGTGGTTTATCTTGTCAGAGTTCATCTTTGTCTTCTTTTAAATCTATTTTAAAAATGCACTTTTTGAAATGCACTTTTACTTAATTTAAGTCCTTGCTGTGTATGTCTAATCAATTGTTTGTATTATCTTAATATTTTACATATACGCTATGTAGGATATTAAAATAATAAAATAAATAGAATTGATTATTTTAGTTTATTCTTACTTTTATGTTGTTTTTTTTTACCATGCTTTTATTTTATTTTATTGTAATTTTATTGGATTCTGTTTTTATTTTTGCTGTTGTGAAGCACTTAGGAACTATGTTTTGAAAGGTGCTGTACAAATAAAAGGTAGGCTATATATTATTATAATTATTATTATTATTTTATTTGTTTAAACTTGCTAGTTTCCAAAACATACTATATGGTTGTAATTCAGTATAACAACAGAGTGATTTGATAAGTATGTGTGTGTGTCAGCATGTCTCCTCAAACAACCTTTATTTTGACTGAAACACAAGATAGAACAACAAAAGAACACAAAGCACATGAACATGTCGTAAAAAATACAAAAAAAAGAACCATTAGAATTGTCTTGTGTGTGTGTGTGTGTGTGTGTGTGTGTGTGTGTAATACCTCCTGTACAGTCAGTTCATAGGGGAAGACCTCCAGCTTGCCGTCAGTCAGAACGATGATGATGCTGGATGACGGTGACGTTTGTGTTTTCATCTGCTCCGACACCTGCAGAGAGAAAGTTGACACAAAGTCACACACATACTGTGCACGTTTGTTGCTCTAAAATGATAACGACACTTTTACTGTTGTATGTTTTGGATTGCTGAAACATTTTTGCCAGACCCTATTGGCGCTGCTTGAAATATAAAAGTGTACAGAGTGGACCTAGCACATAGCCCACAGCAGTTTTTGGGTTGTTTACTTGTTTTAGATTTTATCGATTTTATTCTAAAATCAAAGCACATTTAGTACATTGATTGTGTTAAAGATGTTGTAATCAATAAAGTGAACATCTGTTAGGAATATGGATCCTGGCAGGAAATCACAGACGTGTTAGATGAGCGTACCTACCGCCTTCATGCCTTCGTGCATGTACGTTTCACCAGCAGGTTTGATTTGGCTCAGCTTCTCCAAACCCTCGTCTATCTTAGACCTGCGCAGACACATCACAAAACACAAGACCGTTCAGATAAAGACTGATAAGAACTCCGTTTCTGTGTGATCTTGTTTTTCAGTGAGGAAGAGGAGGAGGAGGATGGGTTAGGGAATGAGATAAAGAAGGAGAGAAAGAGGGATGTTTTAAAAATTGAAGCTGGTACCTGTCTCCGGTTAGTGGCAGTATTACAACTGCTTTGGCTGAAAAGACAATGTAGGAAACCCTCATCCTGGGACTGAAACACACACATACAGGAAGCTTGTGAATCTTATCTGCAGTACAAAAGCACATAAAATCCAAAACTAGGTTTAAAGGTAAAACAAATTCTAAGCTGGTTTGGTCCTTAAGTGCTATTACATATTAATAAGCTTCTAATTGGACAGAATATTTCCAGTAGGCTTTAAACATCAGTGGCAATAGGACTAACATACAATAAGATGATAATATGATATATAATATACTGAAATGAAACATGAAATAAAATGCCATTACATAATTATATTACTTTTTGGAAAGCTATTATTATCTGTATTTTGTTGTACTGGTATACTGTGTGCAATGACAATAAAGTTGAATCTGATCTAATAACATAATAATATTATACGATATGACAAACCCCAGCATAACATAACATGATTTCATAATAACGCTATAACAGAACATGACATGCCATTATATGACTTTTTAATGTGATAGTAATGTAATGCCAAAACACAGCAAGACATACATGACTTTACTTTAAATACTGTATGACAAAGCAGATAATGTTATGCATAACACAGGGTTCCCACAATGTGTTAAATATCAAATTCAAGGACTTTTCACGGACTTTCCAGGCCCAATTCCTTTAAATTCAAGGACCCAATACAGTATAGTTTGAGACACGTCTCAAGGTTAATTACTGTTACAACACTGCTAATTTGTTTTTATAATGAGAACTAGCAAGCGGCACGTGAAACAATAGCAAATCTACTTTTGCACAAAATATATAAATTCAAGCACTTTCAATGGTGTTTTAAAAACATTCAAGGATTCAAATTCACAAACTTTCAAGGATTTCAAGGACCCGTGGGAATCTAACACGCACGCACGCACGCACGCACGCACGCACGCACGCACGCACGCACGCACACACACGGAAACAGATTTACTCAGCAGGTTAACAGTAAGGACAGGGGTCATGTTAAAAGAACCTTAATGAATTTGGCTGCGGTGTACCAACTGTTCACACACACGGCTCGCTAGCCCCATTGATTTGAGCATTTGATAATTCTAAGTAGACAAGGCAAGGCAAGTCAAGGCAAGTTTATTTATATAGCACCTTATCATACACAGAGGTCATTCAAAGTGCTTTACAGGCACAACAGCAACAGAAGTATGAGATGAGATAATAAAAAAAACAACTTTGGACAACATCCAAACATGTGAAGACCCATTGTCTAGAGGTAAGTAGAGGTAAGAGAGTGCAGAGCCTTCCTTCCCACAAGCATCTTTTTAGTAACTGTCAGGCCAGTACGATGGAAATAGGCCTACATGTTTTCATAAATGGCATGCTTTGTGACAAAAGTGTTTGCACGGGACGACGTGGGACAATCCCAGTGCCTTGCTAACTCACGGGTCTCCACAGGAAATTGAACTATAACCTGTTGCTTCCGTGCTCTAACCCTTCAGGCTGTGAAGGGGTACAGGACTGCCTGTTGTGGTCGGCACCACCTTCAACATCTGGCCAGATGTTTTGCTCTCATATTTAGCAACCCGTTATTAAACCTAAAGATATCACACACACACACACACACCCTCTGCACCATTACCCTGAGGGGTTTTAGGAGCAGTTGGTGGCCTTGTATTATGTCTGCTGCCAAAAATAGACATGGCCTACTTTTCTACTCACTATTACTTTTGTACTATCATTTAAAGACCTACAACCACTCCTTGGTGTTTAAATAGTCTTTTTTCATTAGTTTAAATATGACTGTACTTCAAATGTAATATGCCTGGCTGTCTGTAAATTACTTTTCACTTGAACTGTGCTATATAAAGTTTTGTTATTCCATATTTTCTGTGGCTATTAATAGTATAAATACCCCTCGAATCTGAGGAGGAGAAGAAGAGGGGCAGGAGGGAGAAAAGAGGGATACAACAGCTAGGGCTGTCCCCTCTCAGTCGATTAGTCGACTAATCGATCGATTTGGTCTTAGTCGACTAAGAGTCAATTAGTTGTTTTTTATGCTTTTTTCATGCTGAGTTACTTATTTCCAAGAAACTTTGAGCACATCTCTGATAAACACAAGATTTAAAGTGACGCTTTTGCATGATTCTTTGTGGAGAAACTCAGATCTGTAAATCAACTAATCGATTAGTCAACACAATCCTATGTTAGTCGACTAAGGATTTCTTTAGTCGAGGACAGCCCTAACAACAGCCACTTTACTTACCTGACAAACCTGTTGGTGAGCTGCTCCACAAATCCATAGATCTCATCCCAGTGTCCGAACACACTGCCTGACCTGCAAAAACAGGCAGCACCGGAGCGATAAATCTACTCACCCAAATATAAAGTATCAACAGGGCTGGAAGTAACACATTACAACTACTCATGTTTCTGTAACTAAGTCACTTTTTGGATACTGAGTGGATTATGAGTATTTTTTCTAACCACAGTAGTTTTACTTGTGGTTGAGTAATATTTTAACACCAAGCAGGGTCAATCCTGAATACAACACAGGTGTATAAAAACTGTCCATCAATCAATTAAACCAAACTTCATGTGTATAGCTTATATTTTTATATTTTTATAGCCTATAAGCATCGGTGGAAACTAACTAAGTACATTTACTCAAGTACCGTACTTAAGTACAATTTTGACATACTTGTACATTACTCCAGTATTTCTATTTTATGCTACTTTATACTTATACTCCACTTTATTTGAAAGGTAAATATTGTACTTTTTACTCCACTACATTTATTTGACATGAGTTACATTTATACATAAAACATATTTATATGAAATGATGCCTATATTACACAAACTATCTAAAATTGGCTCCACATTGACAAACTACAACTTTAAAATGCTCTTACACGTATTCATGAGTGATAAAAACGGAATAATATAATATTCTATAACAATACAACATTTTGATAACACTTTTAAAGGAGCCATTCTGCATAATGAGGAGTTTTACTTTGATACTTTAAGTACATTTTGCTGATAGTAGGCTATTTCTGTGCTTTCACTTAAGTAACATTTTGAATTCAGGACTTTTACTTGTAATGGAGTATTTTTAGACTGTGGTATTTGTAATGTTACTTAAATAAAGGATCTGAGTACTTCTACCACCACTGCCTAAATTAAGTTTTGATGCTGCAGAATGAGTCTTGGTGTATTCAGTTGTTGCACAGAATAAGCAGAGATGATGTATTCTATTGTTGTTACGGACATAGTTTGTTCAACACTGGGAGGAACTCTACACATCAAATACTGAACAGAAAAGATGAAAAATCTGCAGTGAAGCAGCAGAGGAGCATGGGAAACTAAACACAGCCTTACATGGAGAAAACTGAGTCAAGGCTGTCAAGCATGAATATTAACAGATATTACACCAATATAACAAACACATGCATTATAGACAGATACCATCTGAATTTACTCACCTATCTAAGACAAAATAAATATCAAACGCCCCATCACAAGAAGCGTCCTCGCCATCATGCAATGATGAATTCACGCAAACACTTAGAAATAGTAGGGTTTGGCAACATATCCATATCAGATCCATAATCCATGCGTTTCATATCAGCAGTGTGGTTGTTAAAAAAAATAAAAATCCCCAAATCAGCAGCTATGGGTCTTTCATCATCATCATCACAGCATCATCCCGGAGGTTCACATGTTGAATCAGTGTGAGGGGAAGTGCAGAACATGTGTGTGTTCTCCTGGCGGCACGCGGACAATAAACAGGGCAGGGCTCACACACTGCTGCTGCACACAGCGGTCAGAACTGCAGCAATGCAAACACAACACAACTTCCCCCAGGACTCTTCAAATTAAACTCTAGATATCAACATAGGAAAACACTACTAATACATGTATTTAAATACATTATTTGTCATGTTGTTATTTACTCTGTAGGCTTCTTGTGTAGGCTAGCATTGATATGTTTATATTTATTTTTATTTATAGCCATGCATTTATTGTATTTAACAGGACCACTGCTCATGCATACAGTCAGTGTTGGGGAGTAACTACTTACATGTAACTAAATTACTGTAACCAATTACAAAATAAATGTAACTGTAATCAGTTGCAGTTACTAAGAGAAATATGTAATTAAATTACAGTTACTAATCAAGATGTTGGGGGTTACATCTTAATACAGGTAAAAAGCGTATATGTAGAATATAACTAATTCTGTTGCTTTGCATCTTTTCTCCGTGCAGGAATGTCTTCTTTTGGGATATTTCCAGACAACTACACTACCGCACTCTTACACTTACAATGTAGGCTAATTAGTTACCTTTGTAATTGAAATAGTTACGTTACATATCACATTTTTAATAGGGTAACTAGTAGCCTAATATGTAGCCTATTACATTTCAAAAGTAACCTTCCTATATACAGTGCTGTAAATGCACCAGAACTAGTCAAAAGTCAGTTTTTCATCTATAGTCCCAGGAAATAATTACATAAGTCACCCTGAAAAAAGTAAGCAGTAAGTAAAAGCAAGCAGAGGGATCATAAAATGACCATACAGAAAATCATAATGCTACAATGCTATTGGCGAATTGGCCGATAATGGGAAATTTATATCGGTTATATATTGATAATGAAATTATAGCCGAGAAATTATCGACAGAGATATGAAGCCAAATTGCTTTCATTGACTAAATAAGTGCAACATCTATACAGAAGGTGGTGGTGTGCACCTTTAAAGTTGGTTTGAACGATCCGTTAATAAATAGGTGGTATTGAGTTCACATCGAGATGTCTGACGTGACAGATTATGTCAAAGCATTTAATATGAATTCTTAAGGCTCTATAAAAGCCAAAGTATGTTTGTGAAGTTTTTTGATGTACTTTACTAGAAAAGAGATTTGGTTTGGTAAACTACAGGTTATGATCTTCTTTTTAAAATACAAAAAAAATATTGGTTATCTTATCAGTATCGGCCATGAGAAGCAGGTAATTATTGGTTATCAGTAGGCCTATCGGCTGAAAAAAAATCCACATTGTGCACCCTTACTAAAAAGCACAAAGAAACTGTATACAATTCAGAGCAATATTAAGTTGACTAATGTAATTATGTAAACAAAAAAAGTAATTTCATGTAGGTTATGTTGCAAAATACGACAAAATAAGAAAGAATGTGTGAAAATCAGTCTTCATAACATGTTATTGTATAGGCCTACTATATACTGTATCTTACTCCATTATGCTTTTATTTTGAAGGCAAAATCATGTATGTTCCTGTGTTGTAGATGCTATCTCGGACTTGACTTTTGGTTGCCAGAGCAGCCAGTATAAATAGAGACTGAGTGAGATAACAAAAATATAAAGAATGATAGATTGATGGTTTGGATGACTTAATATAATTACAACAGAGAATATTTGAGCCATAAATATTCTTGTATTTTAAAAGGAAATAATTCCCCTCCAATAAAACAATCCCTTCTTATTAGCATTTGAAAAGTGTTTTATTAGGGTGCCATGTTTCAAGAATTAATACAAATGTGCTCTTCAGTCAATGAACAATTAAAAAATGGCTTATTACATCACATTTCTCAATTACTCATAAATCACTGACAATAATTATATGTACTGTATGCCTGATGGCTTTTTTTTTTTTTTTTTTTAACTTTCAGAACAATCAAGTGCATCATGTTCCTGTAAATCTATTGCAGATGGAAAACAGAATCGGCTAACACAACGCCCTTGGTATGTCAGAGTGATTTGATGCTTTGCATGAGTCTGATCCACAATGTGACTCCCCAAATGAAATTAGACTTTTGTCTCACGAGAGAAGACTGGACTTATTGATTCTTCCAAGCATGTCTCTTCTTCAACACCAGAACTTGACCATTGTCCCCAAGAGCACACTTTATTATGTTTACACACAGAAGCATCAAATGATGTTGAAATCAAAATTCCCTCTTACAAACCTTTACATCATCAATCTAAGATGTGCACAACAACATTCCAGGAGTTCCTTTGTGCTATAGTGCTGTAATTATATATCTCATTGTGTTTTGCAGGGATTCAATGCACCAACTGCCTGCGGCTTCCCACTACGTTTAATTTCAACTTGTAAGGAGGATGAAGTCATGACAGTAAATAACTCAAATAAGAACATACCAAAGTCATTGTGTCAGCAGATTCTGTTTAATTTTGTGCTAGCCAGGGATTTTGTGCGAGCCTCTTGGATATTTCATGGATGGCTGTTATGGATTATGTGCTTTATTTTTGGGTGTAGCAGTTGGACAAGAAGGCAGAGACTCTTGTTGCATGTCCTCTCCAATTATACTGTAGCTCTTTCTCTTCTCTGTTCAAATAAACACAAGATGTAGCATTTTAAAACAACAACACAGTGAAGAAAAGAGGAAAGAGTTAGATGATGTGGAATAAAAAATGTTTTCAAACCTTAAAGTGGGAATGAAATGGGATGTTAAGGTCTAAATTTAAAATAGGAAATGTTAGAGCTGCAGGTGAATGGATACTTGCATGCCATAAGGAGGACTGGTCTTATTTCTTCCAGGCTAAAATGACTGATGGCAGAAAGGAGTGATTTTGTTGTCCAGAATATGGCAGCCATGCTTGCTCTTCTTGACCTCAGCTGAAAAACAAAACAGAGATAGTGTTTCTTCACACCACTGCTGGTTAAGTTTGTAACCAGTCAGTCACCCCCATTAAAACCAAAACAAATTCGATTTATTTTCGGGTGTAGCCTCAAGTCTGGCCTATTAAATTGTCACCAAAAGCAAGGGTGTGCTTTTCATTTCAGCTTTGGTGGAGATATCTACTGGGAACTGCTCAAACCACAGCAATAAAAGACACTCACTGTAAAATAAAAAAATAAATAAATGATTAAATACAAAAAATAAAAATAAAAATAAAAATAAATAAATAAAATTCAAATTTTACAATAGGCTTGCAATATTTCAACATTGTTTTTTTAGGTATGTAAATTTACAGCAATTACCTATAATTTAATACATTTTCTGTAATCTATTTTTTCTGTAATTACAGGATTGTTTAGTAATTTTAGGATAAATCACATTAATTCTGTGTACTTCTGAAGAAGAAGAAGAAGAAGAAGAAGAAGAAGTAGAAGAAGAGTTAGAATTAGAAGAAGAAGAAGAAGAAGAAGAAGAAGAAGAAGAAGAAGAAGAAAGTAGTTTTTAATTTTAGCTCCACATGTAATGCTTATGAGACTTAACTCTAAGCCTTTTAATTAATTTAATATAGGATTTAAGAAATATTTTTGCAGGAAAGCTGAGGATATAATTTTGTTTTTAAATGGAATAAATGGTACAATACAGGTACAGTACAATAATCCACACTTACCAGTGGTGGCAGTAACGTACCGTTTCATGGTTTACTGTCATCACAAAGAAGAGGTGCGGATATGTGTTTTGTTTTTGTTTTATAAAACGTGTTTTTTGTACTGAATGCTAGCTTAGTCATCCGGATATGGCTGAATTGCCTGAACAAGGACATCGACGGCCGGACTGCGACTGATGGTGAGCTTTGTAACCCTGTTTTCAATCAGTTTGGCTGGCTAAAAGAATGTCTGTGAAGGTTAGCATACATGTTAGCTAGCCCGGAATGTAGCCTGCTGCTAACATTGCTTGACAATAACAAAGCGGTCTGACACACATTTTGAAGATGTCAGCATGTCTGTTTTTGCTGCTGTAAAACGCTTTATTTCACAGTGAAATAGATGTTTGTCTCTGCGTTGTGGTACAGAGTGGTAAACAAATGCTTTTTGGAGTCGGTAGACATGAATATCAACGTTAGCAACTCTAACTAGCTATGTAACTATATAAACACAGTCTATAAGGTAAACACACGTTTTTAAATGGGGTTAATCAACAATGGCAGTTGTGCCACAAACACTAGATGTTAGCATTGATTTCTGATTTTGAGTCTCTCTCCAAACTCAGCCTCCCCGGCCTGCGTGGGACCAGAGGAGCTGAGGACAAGATGCTGCTGAAGATGCCCCAGAAGCTGCTGAAGACTGCCCACTACATAGAGCTGGGCAGCTACCAGCACTGGCCGGTGCTGATACCCCAGAGGATAAGACTGTACACCTATGAACAAATCCCCCTCTTTCTCAAAGAAAACCCCTACATCACAGATGGCTATAGGGCCCACCTGCCCTCCAAACTCTGCCTGAGAAGGTGGGAGTCATGTTGGAAATATATACTTTTTAATCAGGGCTGGCCCTAGACTTTATGCAGGAATGGGTTTGGGCCCCCCCCTCCTTGTGATGTTTTGCCACTTCACATGGTACTGAACCAGGGCTCCAGACTGCGACCATTTAGTCGCAGTTTGTGACCATTTTTTGAGACAGCGTGGCTAAATTTTATAACTAGGAGCACCAGTGCGACTTGCAAATATGTTTTTTTAATTCAGGGTTTTCCCAACCATTATAACACACATATGTGTTTTTTCACAGTGCCGAATGAAAAGAGAACCAATAGTTTAATATTTAGATTGATTCCTCCTCTCTAAACTGTTTCACTGTCCCTGCTGTGACTGGACTCCGGAGGCCGATGTGCTTCTGGCGGCATCACATTAGAGCTTAGCAATGAATGAGGAGGAAAAGTTCCACAGAATTCCTACAAATCATCGATGGCTGATGACAAAAGGACCCAGCGACCCTAATTCCCATCACTGCATGTAGGAGAGGGAGACGCTGTGCTGCCTAAAAAATACTCTCATAACAAATTACCAGTAGCAATCCTAGACTCTGGGGGGACCCAAACAAAGAAGCCCGTCTATTACCTGCTCACCCTATGAATTAATATATATATATATTTTTTTTTTACCACAGAAGCCTGGAAGTACTTATTTGGAAGTTGGATGAATTTCTGGCTTTATGATGTTAATTATGCAGAACCTTAACATGCAAATATCCTGCAGTGTGTGAACATTATACTGGTTCATGTTGTGTATACACACTGGCCTCGGTGACACATTTGTTTCTTCTTTTCTGTTGCAGTATTTTCATTCTGTCCAATGAGACTGTGAATATTTGGAGCCACCTTCTCGGTTTCCTGCTCTTCTTCTCTCTGGGGGTCAACGACCTCTCCTCAGTACTGCCAGCGTCTGGAGCGAACAGAGAGGACTACGTCATCTACGCTATAGGGTTGTTCTGCTTCCAGGTAAAAAAATGATTTGGCTGACTGTGAGAGTGACAGGGATTTTCGTTGATGATATCTGAGAAAGTCTTGTTTTCTGTGTTGCTTAGACTGAATGCTAAGTTGTTGGGGTTTTTTGACAGCATACAGTGTGTTCGAGTCTTAATATAATATGCTTTCCCTCGTCCTCCCAGTATCCATGCTCACAAAAAGAATGTGCATATACAGGTGTATGTGTCTGTAATTTTACTACTTGAACAGTAATTACTGTCAGCTTTTTCCATATTTGTGTATCTTGATTAGCTGAGTATTTGTACTGTATTTATGAAGTATTTATGGCTTAACAAACTGATTCATGTAGGTTCACGTTTCCTGCCACAGGTGCAATCAGTTCACCTCAACCCAGCCAGGTGTGTAAGCTGTGTGTAGGTGTAACTGTTGTAAACACAGTGTATTGTATTATAAAGAGCTACAATAGGAATAGTAGTGAAGGTCCATTGTTCAGTGTAGAGACGGTGTTAATTGTTTCTGTGTTAGCTGTGTACGGTGTGTGTTGTAGCTTGTGTAGCAGCTGATAATGGGATTGGAAACGTGCTATTGTAATAAATTACAAGCCTCTTACAGTAAGTATATAATGTAGTATATGTTACCTGCCCACCTTCCTCCTTAAACCTGTTTCTTTGTCCATATGTTGTGAGTGTCTAGATTGTCCTTCCAGAAGGATTTTGTTGACATACAATCACAAAAAGGGCAAACAAAACAAAGATTTATTTGATGAAACCAGTAATGACAATCATAAAAAAAAGCTCTAAACATAAATACATTTGTGTTGGATGTAAAGGTGGGGAAAAAATCGATTAATGCAAGAATTGAGGTTCTTATATTTTAAGATTCTGAATCAATTCACTACCAAAAATACACGTTTTTTTTTTCCACAAAAGAACCTAGATATTGGTACTGATGGACAGTAATCCTACACTCTAAGTAAAAGTGATTTTGTGTGATTTGTATTTATTTTTTAAATTGGCAAGTTTCTGGGATAAAGCGTATCCCTCATGCTCTCACGCGTCCCTTCCACAACTCCGTTATTGATCTTTTTAAAGACTTTTATTCACAAAACAAGTTTTCCACAAAACTTTTTATACTCCTAACATACGTTTTCATGAAGTCCAGTACAATGTAGATGGAGCGCACCGTCGCTGCGTCCGGGGCTTAGCTCCGCCCAAGACGATTGTGATTGGTTTAAAGAAATACAAACAAGCCGGACTGGAGTAGATCCTGAAATTAGCACCCCCCTATGTACTTTATTGAAAATCGATTTTGAATCAAATTGTGACCCCAAGAATCAAAATCGAATCATGAGATACTGAAAGATTCACACCCTTAGCTGGATATTATGAGTACAAAAAGACGACCCTCACAATATCTTCCAGTCTGTAATGGCACTGTGTGTTTTCATCGCAGGTGTGCATGTTGTGCTCTGTGGGGTATCACCTTTTCTCGTGCCACCGATCAGAGAAGACTTGCCGTCGCTGGCTGTCCTTGGACTACGCAGGCATCTCTGTTGGCATCCTGGGCTGTTATGTCCCTGGGATCTTCTATGCTTTCTACTGTAACGCTGTAAGTGCAAACAGTCAAGATTTGTTGTTATGCTAATAAAGAAACGCATGCTCCATCTCTGATTAGACTGTATCTAATGGGTTACTCTCCTATCTTGCAGTTTTGGCGACAGGTCTACCTGCTGACAGTGCTGTCCCTGATCCTGGCCGTCTTCTGTGCTCAGGTCCACCCTCGTTACCTCAGCAACGACTGGCGACGGATACGGATGGCGATCTTCTGCTGCGTGGCTGGCATCAGTGTGATTCCCGCGTGTCACTGGGTCTGGCTCAATGGAGGATACACCACGGATGTTGTACAGGTCAGAAAACAGAGTGATATTAGAAAACAAGAGCTTATGCATGCCCACACTTTGTTTTTTACACCTCTGTATACACTATTTTGCAGCTTTATTAAGAGAACTGCTCCTGTAGTGGTCATGTAACAAATTTCACTTGTGAATATCAGCACTTTTTTGCCTCTGACTGTATAATGTTCAGTCATACCAACTTTGTTTTTTTTGCTGTCTGTGCAGCTGTTCCTTCCTCGTGTGCTAGTGATGTACCTGATAGCCGGATCTGCCTTCCTGTTCTACGTCACCAAGATCCCTGAACGCTATTTCCCCGGTGAGTACTTCCCCTCCCTCTTTGTGTCTGTACACATGTTAATCCAAGTGAGACATTTTGATGAATCCAAGAAACTGTTGCTCTGTCATTAGCTTTGCTCAAGCACAAGGTTTAAGACGAACCAGACGACCTCTTGAACCTCAACTTGTCCTCAGAAACTGCAGCTTAAATGGCATCTGTAGTTTTGTCTAAACCCAGTTGTTCTGGAGAAATAACCTAAACGCCACTAGAGGTCATCACAGCCGGTCTACCTTAAACCTCCTGCAGACTGTTGTGTCTCAATTCAGATACTTCCGTGTCTGCCGGCTTGTTTTCTCACTATCCAACTACAGTATAGTGGTACTTAGTGAAAAAAAAAGACACATTTACATAGTTTGGTGTTTGCAACTGCTGCAGCTTCCTCGCCTGCCACTTT
>JAOVVB010063780.1:0-14237 GCA_028570985.1 Heterobranchus longifilis | reverse complement strand
TTCATGTTTGCTTCAGCATTGGAAACAATATTGTTTTAGGCTAACTAATTATACACAATTCTCCGTCGTACTTGGTCGGGCTTTTAGATAAAGTCCTTCCATGTGCCATCTGGCGGATATTCAGTGAAGCACAACACATTTATTTACATTCCCAAATGTTGCTTACGGCAAGTTGCGGCACGCCGCGCGCCAAATTGCGGCA
Organism: Heterobranchus longifilis; assembly: GCA_028570985.1. Lineage (NCBI taxonomy): Eukaryota > Metazoa > Chordata > Actinopteri > Siluriformes > Clariidae > Heterobranchus > Heterobranchus longifilis. Next base: position 14,035 of record JAOVVB010063780.1, on the reverse strand, counting down.
TCTCACAGGAAAACACGCGCAGTCTTAATGGCCACATCTGTATGAATGCCTCTGGGAAAAACAGCAAGGAGACTGACTCTGACCATTTTAATAATTCATTGATAAATTAGTGATTTCTTTGGTTTCAGCTGTCGTGATGAAGGTAATTGTGTCATCTTATCTCCGCAGCAGTGGATGCACCTATATTCACGTTTCATACAAATTAAATAATCTGAAATTTGTTTTTCATTAGTTTATATAAAAGCAGACATGTTGCTTCCTATAAGTTCATATTTTTTACGTCTGTGAAGGAAGTATACAGAGTTCAGTTTATTCTGACGCTCTCAAGTTTACTGAAACCAATACAGAATAGCGCACCCTGTACTATAACGCTTAAACACAAGCGTTGCTAAATGACCTCAAGATCTGCTGATGCAGTTTTGTGGTCATTTAGTTTTATTTATTTTAGTTAATGAATCTACTACCGTGTACGCGAGAACGGATGGGGCTCTGAAAACTATAACAAAAACCTATATCCTCTCGGGGCCTATGCCTAACTGAGGATTTATGAGAGAGAGAGTTTGTGTGTTTTTTTGTATACACTTTATACTTGTACCCCTACATTGCACGGTGGCCGTAAGTACGATTCAGCATGATTCACCGCGAGTTTTGGCGCTTTGAGTACATTTCCATCTTTCCGCGCGAAAAATTAAACATGTTTAATTTAATGTTTATTTTTTTGGCGGTCCTCGCGGAAGCTTGCGGACCTTGAAGAACTTTGCGGAACGTCGGCGGGCAATCGCGACAGCTCACGGTGCCTAACACTGCATCTCACAGTGAGTCAAACCGCGTAGGTGAGATAAGGGTATTAACCGGACAGCGTGTCACTCTCTCTCTTTCTCCCTCTCTTTCGCTGGCATCTTGGGGAGACAGAGGCTGGGTGTTTGCCTCTGTCTCTCGACTTTCTGCGCACTTATATTTTCTTTGTCTGGTTTTTCTCTTTCTTTGTCTTTTCTTTCTTTGTCTTTGGCCCTGATACCTTACCGGTGCTACCTAAATGATTGCCTGAAGTGCCGAGGTATCAGGACCCCTTAAATAGACACTCCGCCAGGTGCGGCGTATCCAGGCTGACTGCCTTGCGGCGGCGTTGTCTGGCAACCGCGTGTATAAATGCCCGTGCCTCTGCCTGTTAAGAACAGTGAAGAATATTTACGAGCGGTTCTGCCTCTAATGAGACCCGCGTCGTTACAACTACATGCATAGCTTTCACAAGATAAAATCTAAACGCTTACTGTGTTAACGTTTACTGTTAACGTTTACTAAAGTAAAGCGGCACTCAGCCTGCTTATTTTAGCAAATCACATCTTGCCCCATACAAAATTCAAACTCAATCATCTTGCAAAAGTCTCTATAATTCGCAACCAATCAGCGTTAAGCATCTTCCTTGCACCAGACTCCAAGTATGGATGCGACTTAGTCAAACTTCTAAACAATTCAGAATATAGATAGTTTTTCAACCTTAAAAAAATGTTGATTGCAAAAAATAGACTGTATTTAAGTGGCTTGCATTATATAACGTTACTGTAAAATTAATGTATGTTAGTGTATGTAACGTTAGTGTACAATCAATGACCTCAGGGCCAGGTAAAGTTCCAGAGAGACATTCGGGACTGCAATCTCCTCTGCTTCACCGAGACATGGCTAAACCCAGCGGTGCCGGACCACGCCATCCATCTAGGCGAATTCTTCTCGGTTCACCGCATGGACAGGACACGGGACTCTGGGAAGTCAAGAAGAGGTGGCGTGTGTTTAATGGTGAACAGCAGCTGGTGCAATAGCGCAAGCGTGTTCCTCTTACACGCTCCTGCACACTCAACCTGGAACTACTGATCATCATGTGCCGTGCTTTTTACCTTCCTCGGGAGTTTACATCGATCATAATCAGCGCAGCTTATATTTCACCACAAGCGGACATGGACACTGCCTTATGCAAGCTGCATGAGGCACTCACACAGCATCTAACACAACACGGGACACTGTGCTTATTGTGGTGGGGGACTTTAACAGCGCCAACCTCAAACGCGCAGCGCCAAACTTTCATCACATCACATCACCTGCCCCACGAGGGGCGAAAGGACACTGGACAATTTTATATTACAGTCAAGGACGGCTACAAGGCACAATCTCGCCCTCCGTTTGGGAAATCCGACCATCTTCCTCATGCCAAAATATAAACAAAGGCTTAAACAGGAAGCTCCGGTTCAAAGAGAGGTCGCGCACTGGACGGACCAATCGGTGGCCATGTTACAGGACGCACTCGATGACGCAGACTGGGACATGTTTCGCCGTAGCTCTAATGACATCAGCGTGTTTACGGAAGCGGTTGTGGTATTCATCGGGAAACTAGCGGATGATATCGTGCAGAAAACACCTATCAGAACGTTTCCCATTTAGAAGCCGTGGGTGGATAAAACCATCTGCAACGCTCTGAGATCTCACACTGCTGCCTATAATGCAGGACTTGCGTCGGGTGACATGGACTTGTACAAGGCTGCATCATATAACGTGTGGAAAGCGGTGAAGGAGGTGAAGCAACGCTACGGAAGGAAACTAGAGTCACAACTCCAACAGAGTGACTCTAGGAGCCTGTGCCAGGGACTAAGGACAATAACGGACTATAATGCACCAACACCCGGTATGACAAGCGTGGACATGTCTCTGGCAGACGAGCTAAACACTTTCTACACTCGCTTCCAGGCTGCAGTTAAAGATGCTAGCGATGCTAATGCTAGCAGCGCTAACAGCTGCAGACAGGAAGACACTGCCAGCACCAGAAACGCCTTCATCATCTCCAAGCAAGACGTGAGGAGAGCCTTCGGGAGAGTGAACACCAGGAAAGCAGCAGGACCAGATGGCATCTCGGGTCGAGTCCTCAGAGCCTGCGCAGACCAGCTAGCACCTGTTTTCACAGAAATATTCAACCTCTCTTTATCTCAGTCAGTGATCCACATGCTTCAATGCAAGTCCATCATTGTTCCTGTTCCAAAGAAACCCCATCCTGCTTCCCTCAATGACTATCACCCTGTAGCCCTCACCTCAGTAGTGATGAAGTGCTTTGAGCGGCTGGTTAGGGACTTCATCATTTCTTCACTACCGGACACACTTGACCCACTACAGTTCGCTTACCGTCCAAATCGTTCAACTGACGATGCCATCTCTCACCTCCTCCACACATCACTCACTCACCAGGACACTAGGAGGGGGAATTATGTTAAAATGCTCTTCATTGACTACAGCTCAGCATTTAATACCATAATTCCCTCCACACTCAACACCAAGCTGGAACACCTGGGACTCAGCTCATCTCTGTGCCAGTGGATCTCTGGACCAACTGGTAGACCACAGGCATTAAGGATGGGTGAACATGTCTCAGCCTCCCTCACTCTCAGCACTGGAGCCCCCCAGGATTGTGTTATAAGCCCCCTGCTGTACTCTTTGTACACGTATGACTGTGTGGCCACTACCAGCTCCAAACATCATTAAGTTTTCGGACGACACCGTCATGGTGGGCCTGATCTCTGACAACAACGAGTCGGCCTACCTGAAGGAGATTAGGAATAGGGAGAACTGGTGCCAGAGGAACAATCTCCTTCTAAACATCAGTAAGAAAAAGGAGTTGATAGTGGATTTTAGCACTAAGCAGGAAAGGAACTACCAGACACCTGTCATCAACGAGAGCCCAGTGGAGAGAGTGGACAGCTTTAAATACCTCAGTGTTCACATCACACAGGACCTGTCATGGTCCTGTCACATCAACACCGTGGTGAAAAAGGGCCGGCAGTGTCTCTACCACCTAAGGCGCTTGAGAGACTTCAGACTGCCCTCCAAGCTGCTCAGAAACTTTTACTCCTGCACCATAGAGAGTATCCTGACGGGAAACATCTCAACCTGGTTCGGGAACAGCACCATGCAGGACAGACAAGCTCTACAGAGGATGATGCGATCAGCTGAGCGCATCATTTGCACCAAGCTCCCTGACCTGTACTCGATCTACAGCAAGCGGTGCTGGACCAAGGCCAGGAAGATTGTGAAGGACCTCAGCCACCCCAGCAATGGATTGTTCTCTCTGGTGCGGTCAGGAAAGCGATTCCGCTCCCTGAAGGCCAACACAGAGAGACTGAGTCAACACAGAGAGACCTTTTCCCGCAGGTGATACAATCTCTCAACCAGATCACTACTCAGACCTAAACAATCTCTGCGTTTTTGCACATTGCACAATTCACAGTTATGGACATTATACAGGACTAATCCTCTCTGCATTTTTGCACACTACACAGTAATGGATATTAATGCACAATTGCACATACCCCGGACATTCATTGACATTGTACATTGCCCGTTCATGCACATTTGCACGTTGCAGATTATATACATTTATGGACCATGGACATCTACACACATCTACACACACATGCACATTTGCACACTTCCTGGACATTTCCACTTGTTTCCATTTAAATTCATCTTTATATTTTCTTCTCATTGTATAGATAAGTTGTTTTATATTTCTTATATATTTTTGCAGTTTTTTTTATATTTATTTCTTGTTAACTGTTTTTACATTTTAAAGTCACAGGTGGTCGTTTAAGCATTTTACTGCATATCGTACTGTGTATGTGACAAATAAAATTTGAATTTGAAAAGTGGACTGCAACTGGAGTCAGTGTTTCAAAAGCCACCACGCACAAATATATCCAGGACATGGGCTACAATGGTCACATTCCTTATGTCAAGACACTCTTGAACCAGAAACAATGTCTGAGGTGTCTTACCAGGGCTAAGGACAAAAAGGACTGGACTGTTGCTCAGTGGGCCAAAGTCCTTATTTTAAATTAATGTAAATTTTGCATTTTATTTGGAAATCAAGGTCCCATAGTCTGCAGCACAAGAGGACAGGCACAAAATACAAGTTGCTTGAGGTCCAGTGTAAAGTTTGCATAGCCAGTGCTAGTTTAGGGAGCCATGTCACCTGCTGGTATTGGTCCACTATGTTTTCTCAGATTGATGGTTGGCACAGCCATCTACCAGAAAGTTTACAGCACTTCATGAAAACCCAAAATTCAGTTTCTCAGAAAATTTCAATATTGTGAAAAAGTTTAATATTGGAGTCTCATGGTGTCACACTCTAAAGCATTTTAATCGGCTAATTAACTTAGAATACCTGTAAATGTTTCTTGAGCTTTTAAACTATCTCTCAGTCTGGCTCAGTAGGCTACATAATCATAAGGAAGTACATTAATGGAAAGTTGAATGAAAGGAAAAAATTGTGATAGAAAAAGGTGCACACTGCAGAGATAACCGCACCTGTGAGAGGATTGTGAAATAAAGCCCATTTAAGATTTTGGTGGAGATTTACAAAAAGTGGACTGCAGCTGGAGTCAGTGCTTCAAAAGCCACCACACACAGATATATCCAGGACATGGGCTACAATGGTCACATTCCTTATGTCAAGACACTTTTGAACCAGAAACAATATCTGAGGTGTCTTACCAGGGCTAAGGGCAAAAAGGACTAGACTGTTGCTCAGTGGACCAAAGTCCTTATTTTAAATAAATTTTGCATTTTATTTGGTAATCAAGGTCCCATAGTCTGCAGCATAAGAGGACAGGCACAAGTTGCTTGAGGTTCAGTGTAAAGTTTGCACAACCAGTGGTAGTTTAGGGAGCCATGTCATCTGCTGGTGTTGGTCCACTATGTTTTCTCAGATTCATGGTCAGCACAGCAATCTACCAGAAAGTTTTCATCACTTTATGCTTCCTTCTGCTGACCAGCTTTTTGAAGATGCTAATTTCATTTTCCAGCAGGACTTGGCATCTGCCTACACTGCCAAAAGTACTAATACCTGGTTTAAGGACCATGTTATCCCTGTGCATGATTGGCCAGCAAACTCGCCCAACCTAAATCCCATGGAGAATCATGAGGATTGTGATATCAGAATAAAATGGGCTTCTATAACAGTTCAGCAGTGCCACAGACTGAACTTCTTCATGCCATGCTGCATTGCTGCAGTAATTTATGCAAAGAGAGCCCAACCAAGTATTGAGTGCTGTAGATGTTTATACTTTTCAGAAATTCAATTTTTTTTTGCTCTTAATTAAGTAACTTAAAATATATCTATCTCTGTGTAATGAATGAATGAATATATATATATATATATATATATATATAACTTTCATTTTCAGAATTGAATTACTGTAATAAATCAACTTTTTGATGGTATTTTAATTTATTGTATTTCATTGCTTTTGTATACCCTGCATTCTGAATAAAATCTAATTTGAACTTGACCGTGATCTTGAACTTGTTTAAGCCAAACAGTAGTTCTACATTTCATTTGATAAGAAAATCTATTCAAATAGTTTGAACTTATTTGAAATAGTTTTGCTTACATTTCCTCAGTGAAAAGCTGTATTACAAAATAATATACTTTGTTATTCCCACATATGCTAATATCAACACCCTTTGACAGGTTAGATTGTAACAGTGTAATCAATGTTATTTACGTCACCTGTTTAAGATTTTGAAGTTATGGCTAATCAGTCTATACTTCACCATTAATGTTATACTATGAGTGAAATAACCAACTGTCTAAAGATCTGGCTACATTACATTTAAAGTTGTATAAATAAAATGTTACCTGCATTACCGTATTTAAGAGAACATATAACACAACTGAACTTGTGATATGAAACATTCTTATTACAATGCATAATAGCTCATATTTAGACTTGACATGTATTTTGAATATGACAGAACAAATGCATTTTCACACTAAAAATATATAAATAACATTTTCATCTCGACCCTTATCTGCTGGCATTTCATATTCAGATTCAAAGTTTTTTTTTTTTTCTTCATTTGATCTTGAAACTGATTTACATAAAATATTTAGTATTTAAAGGCACAGCCTCCAGGTAAACTTCTTTGGAAGTTGCTCAGTGAAGATACACAAAGTGACTGCAACAGTGGATTTGAAATCTTTGGATTACAGGTCGGGTTTAATATTTAATGATGGTCTTTAAGATTTGCAAAGCTTTTCTGGTTATTGTTAATCACCATTTTCCTTTTACTATTTTATGTGGCTATTAAAACACTTATACTGTAAGTGTTTTAATAGCCACATAAAATAGTAAAAGGAAAATGGTGATATAACAGCATGGGTATACCATAAAAAAGCTGTAAAAACTGATTTGTTTTCAATGACAGCCTTTTCCCACAAAAGACATTCTCCATAATTTAAAGGCAACATTTTTATTAGGTGTGTTTTAAACAATATTGCATGAACTGAAAAACGTATTATTTTTTTTCTTGCTGTAGTATTATGTCATTTAATGATGCTCTTTTCCTATAAAAGCAGATCTGCTTAATTAAACAAAAAGCACTTTAAGTTGATTTCTTAAAATGTGACTTTTTTTCTTTACTCCCTAGATACTGTTTCATTATGAAGGCATACTTCTTTCTCCTTAGTTTCACAGGTGAGGGTGTATTTATAAATGTTTGCCTCACAAATGATTTAGATTAGAAGAGATAAGATTAGATTCAACTTTATTGTAATTGTGCTGTAGGGTCGAATCTTTAAGGATTTGGGTTGATTTTATTAAACTGAATAAAAATTTTTAGCGTACACTTTATCACCTACCCGTCCAGCATTTAGTACGATTTAGTGTATCTTACCAATTCTGCTTATCACATGGCCATTGATGATAACAGTGGCGGTCGGTCAATAAGGGGCGCTGGGGCACCGCCCCCTTAAAGTTAGGCAGAAAAGAATGCTACTTTACCATGTAATTATTTAGCATTATTTTATTATTAAAATTAATAATTATTAAGTCATTTAGTCAAAATATTCCGTGGTATTTCTTAATATAATTTATTTACACACACAAAAAAAAACTGTATTATGTTAATTTGTGTTCGTGTCTGTGGGGCGCCGGACAAACGAGTGTCTATGTAGGCACGTACATTTTTGAAAAGCATGTGATTTGAGGCTGAGCTCTAATTGGATTTTTTTAAATCATCCTTGGGGCGCAGCACTGTGTGCTCCGAACCCTCCCACTTTTGTTTTTAGCGAATCAATCATATGATTGGACCATTCTCAACAAGTCTTATTAACGGTCAGCAGATTAGTTAATGTATTGAATAGTGATTGACGTGGCAGCTAAATATAACAGAAAATCCTGTAATTTCTTTGCTAAAATACCCCATCGCACGGCGATCGGACAAAGAAATAAAAAAGTTAAAGAGCTTGGAACAGATCGACCTGATCTTACCTGATTATTAAAAGTTTCATTAAAATTTTTGCATCAGCCGCCACTGACAAGCAAGTAGAAATATATTGAATATACAGTAGTCGCATTGATTTAGTATTTCCTATTATAGGACTACAATAAATAAAAGATTTAAATTTACAGTATTAATAGATTAAGTTTTTTCTTCAAAAAAAGACAAATTATCTGGAAATTAGTAAAATGTCTAGGTTAATCTTATATTTGGCTTACGTAATTACAATAGAAAATACAAGGATAACTCAAAGTTTTTCATTTGCTGTCAGTGCTGTAGTTTTGCTGTAGGCTTGTGTGTGAATCACATTATTTAACAAAAATCTGATGCTGCACAGGGCCTTTTCTGTTAAACTTGAATATGATGATGAGTATTATTATTATTATTATTATTATTATTATTATTACTGGATGTGGGGTGTTCTACAGTACAGAACTCACATTTCTGATGATGGTTCTATGTGGTGTGAACTGAAGTAAATTGGGCCACAAGTAGTAATGCAAACAAGAAAATGTGCCTCCCTGCCTTGCAATGACCAATTGCTTCATCGCAACATTTAGGCACCACCCACACTCAGTATGCAAAGCGGAGACCTTCAACTGCAGCTTTCATATTAACACCAACACTAACACTCACACATCCTGTTAATCCTGTGGATTCCTGCTTTAATGGCGACACTTCTGACTTTCTATTTAATAGCTATGATTTGTACTACTGTAAGTATTTGTCTTGAAGGATAATAAAAATAGATTTTTTTTGTTTCTTTCTCCTGGCTTTCATCATTGTCATTGTAATGTTGTGGTCATGTAAAATATGTAGGTAGTATTCTTTTGGGTAAACTATTCACTGGTATTTCTCTTCAACCATAAGCGATAAAATGCGATGTGTGTTTGTTACATTATTTATTTGTTTGTTTGGTTGGTTTTCGGTTAAAAACTGTAAATCATTCCAAACGTAATAACCATGCTAAATTATAATTAACATTTAACTTTAATTTTAAAGAAATCCCAGAACTCTAAACTCCTGGGTTCTTAAGAACTACAGCACGGATCTCTTTCTTTAAAATCTTAAGTATGACACCTGTTTATGACCATGATTGTTAAAATAAGATTCATGCATTTATGAGTGAACAGGTAATCTGGGTTCAAGGTGGTAAAGAAGAGATGCAAATACATCATAGAGAGAAAAGGGCCTGGGTCATCCCTCCAAGGAGGCTGATGGAGAATGTGGATTATACCAATAAAGAATATATTGCCAAAGTGAGTATTTCTATTGAGTTTATTATCTGCCTGTTGTATGGAGATTAATTACATAAAGTCACTGCAGTTTAATTATGGTCACTGCAGGCAAATTACATATTAAGGGGAAAACTGTAAAGTGCATATAGGTTGCATATTAATTCTTATAATATCTGTTTAAAGAAAGGTATAAGAAAAGTACCTTGGTGGCTTTTTTTATAAAAAAAAAAAAAAAAAAAGCCATAATGTTTTTTTGTACTTGCAAAGAGGACCGACTTGGTTTCAAAAGGATCAGCTAGGTATTGACATTATATTTAACTTTGGATTTTCAAAGTATGATTCAAATACCTTTAAAAAGCGAAATGGCAACAATTTTATTTAATTTTACCAATTGTAAAAGTTTTTTTTTTTTTTTAGGAATTGTTTACATGCTACCCAACATTAACTGCCTCTAACAAGGACATATCCTCATGTTTATATACTGTACACAATTATCTACTTCCTTGTTTTGTTTTTATTCGTGTGAAACACAGATGCAACTAAGTAGAGCTGGTCAAACAGTAGTTCACTCTTTTTTTTTTTTTTTTTATAGTTTATTTACATTTAGTTGACTTAATGTAAGAAATACTTAAGTACATGGTCAGCCAGAAAGTTGAAATCAGGTTCACTATAAAACCATCATTTTAATTTAGACACCAAGCTGATTGCTAATGACACAAAATATTGTTTGTTTGATTTTTTTAAAGCTATAAATAGATGTCATGCTATTGTATTTACCTTCAATGGCATCAATACATTATTTTACATTATATTGCATGGTGCTTATAATAAGAACTTTTTCTCACATTTCCAAAAGTTTTGCTGGAGCATGTTGAATTGTCTTTGATTGAAATTTGACATCACATGCCCTAATCACTAAGGATGCATGTCATAAACTGATAAGTCATACAAAACTACTCATGCTGAATCATCACAAAACATCGTAGAACGTACACTATTTACCTATGAAGTACCTATTATACAGTACTTCATGATGACTTACTTTTTAACAGTGATCCACATACCTTTGAATCACACTGTACAAAATATGAAATGGAAGATTTTATGTATAAAATTAACTACATGTCTAACTTTAGTATTATCATATTATTTATGAAAGTTATTAAGCCCAAAAGCCAGTAATGCCTTCCTATCTGAGGGTTTGAACGAGAGAGCCAGTTCACTATACTGCATTCCTAATATCAGGTTAAACAGAACAGTTTAGTTTCATTTTCACTTGTTTTTTAGGATTGTTTGAATGCATCACTGCATTTTACATTAGAACAGGACAAAGAAAAGTGCACATGCGTGAGCCACAAGACTAACATAAAAATAATATTTGCAGATTGCTTTCTCCTGAATCTTCTCTGACACATTAAACCCTCATATAACCGGAGTCAAGATCAACCTACTTCACTATTAGAATTTCTCAGGAATCAGACACTAGAGGCAACAACTAAGCTCGTCTCTCATTGGTTCTATCTTAACTGAAACTGTTCTTTGGAGCCTTTTAAAAATAATGTGCTGTTGCATGACAGTTTTGGCATAGATTAAGCTTATGACCAGACGGCCTCAAATTTTTCGTGAATTTTCTTGTATGAAGTGTTTCAAGTCAAGTCAAGTAGGCTTTTATTGTCACTTCAACCATATACATTTAGTACACAGTGAAACGAAACAACGTTCCTTCAGGATCAAGGTGCTACATACAACATAAATTTACAACATAAAAATACTAGCTAACTTGGAGACCTAATTAGCCGGGCAACTGGGACACGAGAGATTGGCATTTTAAGTTCTATGCTTTTTATACAAAAGAGACAACTTAAAGTGTGTGTGTGTTTTATCAGTCCACTCCCTCTTTGTTGAGGAGATGGATGGCTTGTGGAAATAAGCTGTTACATAGTCTGGATGTGTGTGCCCGAATGCTTCGGTACCTTTTTCCAAATGGCAGGAAGGTGAAGAGTGAGTGTGATGGGTGGGTTCGATCAGCCACAATGCTGGTGGCTTTTGCGGATGCAGCGTGTGTTTATTGTTATAGTTTATTATCATCTCAGTGAATGCAAGTTTCCCAGGCCATGTGGCTGCAAAACAAGCCCAAATTATCACTGCTCCACGAGCATGCTTCACAGCCGGTATGGAGGGTTTGTGTCCAGGAGCAGAACTCTAAACTCTGGGCCCTACACATAAGCAGTCTCATTCAATCCCCTTACTTTGGTGATACCTACCTGTATCTTTCATTTTTCATTCCAGGCTTGCAAGGGCCTTCTCACAATTGGGGCCCTGGATAGTCTCATGATGTACCTCTTGCATTTGAGGGTCTGAACAGAATTTGCTTGGGTGTCCTCAACTAGGAAGACTGGAAATTAAATTGAAGGTTCCTTATTTGTGAATGATTATTATCACTGTAGAATGGTGAATTTCAATATTTCTTTGAAGATGGCCTTAAAACCCTTCCAGATTGCTGATCACAAAGAGTTGCTTTTTGCAGGTCATGGTTGTGGTCTGTTCTTCTTGACATAATATAGACACACAGCTGAGTGCTACAAATTTGACCAAACATCTGCATGTTTTTATGCTTGAATGATTTATACTTCAAAGTGTGGCTTAACAAACAAAAACATTCTTCTGAAACCAGTCAGGTACAGAAACTAGACTGAAAATGAAAGTCAAACACTTGCCAAAAAAGTCCTTCTGGAAGCATGGAGAACTATTCCTCAAGACTACATTAAAAAAATAAAAGAAAGTCTGTGTTGGAAGCAAAATATGAAGAAATAAAGGATGGCTTATGGCACAGTGCTGTACATTATAAGAGGAAGACTTGCCTGCTAATTATTTTTTAATGATTGTGACTTTTTGTTCCCACCTGGTTTCTGATTGTTGGGTTACCTTTGTGCAAAAATGAGTACATACTAAAATCTTTCATTTTTTTTGTTGGCTTTGTCACCTGTTAAAGAAAAACACCAAAATCTAAACTCTTCCCTCCTGATGCTTTTTGCCATGGCAGAAAACTTATAGTTTACTTACAGGCAATTTAACAGCATCATGCTATAATTACTAAACATGACACTGGGTACAAAATGATAAATGATAATTTCTCAAAAGGAAGCTTCTCAATTTGACCTTTTTTTGTCTTAGTTCATTCAATTATATCACATTTCAGATCCGATCGGATGAAGAGACCAGGACGGATATTGTATATTCTCTGATAGGACCTTCAGTAGTTGAAGGATTATTCAGAGTGAACAAAACGAATGGCTTTGTCAGGATCCATGGCATCTTGGACAGAGAGAAGACAGCTACTTATGAGGTGAGTGTATTCACTGCATTCTCTGCAGATTCCTGAATTTATTGTGAACCTCAAAAGGGTACAACATTTACTGCAGATGTACAGACATACTGTACTGTCTACTTTAAAGAAAAAAAGTTAGTTAACAGATGTCTAGCATCAATTTGTCCACTATAGTAGGGGTCCTTTAAAGGTTTTGCAGCTCATTTGCAAATGAGCCCCTGTAAATGTAGAAAAAAATTCTAGTCAAATGTATTCGTTTCACAATTATGATATTAGTTTTTAAACCTGGACAATATTTTTAAAATGTATAAAAAAAAATTATCTTTGTTTCTGAAATTTTCATTTGACAGAGCACATTTCTATTAGAAATTGTCATTATATTGAAGATGCCATTATTTACAGTACTATTTGGTTTTAAGTTATTGAGCATATCATCATTAAATACAAGGGGAAGGTTTGAATCCATCTGAATTTGCAGAATAACAGAACACAGTTTAAGAATAAAAACTCTCTTTCATTTCTCTATATAACTCCCTGCTACACTAATGCACTTAACCATTTTAACGCACTGATTCGACTCTTCTGCAAGTTGGCACTTTTAATTTTCAAGAATCAGGCGTTCCACTCCCTGAGTCACCTCGGCTAGGATCGTAATTTACAGACCTATGGCCTACTTTAAAACGTTTGCACCATTCAAATGTTTTACTGCAGGTACGGCTTTATTCATTGTGCTGTGCTTGAAGTCAAAGCATTCTGCTACTGAAAAAAATATTAAAAGCTAAATAAGCTACAATTTTGTAGAAAGTTGTTTCTGCTATTTTGGCAGGAACAAAAAATAAAACGTTGTCATATAGGGACAATTAACAGTAGCCATTCCACCTGTAACCATGAGAATTTTGAGGGATTGGTAAAAAAGAGGAAATTCAGAACCTTAAGGAACTTCACATAACAGGGGAGAACATGCAAACATCCACCCAAATAGAAATCTGTAAGATTGTAATATTACCATAAAACCCACTTATTAAGATAATGCAATGTTGAGGTCACCACAGGGGACCATTTGGTCCGTACATACCAGTGGCGGCTACTGGTCTGTCAAATAGGGGAAGCTCATTTTCGGCCTACATCATAAAATTGTCTATTTATTTAA
>JAOVVB010063753.1:0-14238 GCA_028570985.1 Heterobranchus longifilis | reverse complement strand
TAAATAAAAATTGTGGTGGTGAATCTCTTCTGTAGGGCTGCTCTATTATGGCAAAAAAAAAAAAATCAATATTGAGATCACAAGCATTTAACACGATTACTCAATGACTTTGGAAACATCATGCACTTATTGAACTTAAAAAAAATCTATAAAAAAGATCAATTATGTTGTAACGTTAGTGCACTTCCACAACCTTCTGAAAACTACTAAACATATATTCAATATATAAAAATAAGAAATAAAAAGACCAAAATAAATGACATCACATATGTTGTAGTGCACTGGCACAACCTACTGAAAACTCCTAAACAAACAGTCAACATTTTGGTAAACTCTATTCAAATTCCAGTCAATAACTCAGAGAAAATGGGAGAAAGCGCCCTGATGTAAAGGAAAGGTGCACGCTGGATAATAACACAAAACGAGAACATCATCGTGAAACAGAATGCGGCACAATAAACGTTTCATCTCGACTATATTGTTTTCATAAGCATAATTGAAAATAAAATTGGATTAATTGCCCAGCCCTGCTCTTATGCTGTTTTTGCTTTCCAGATAGTTTTTATCTTTTATTTGATTACCAGAATCAGTTTAACGTGACTTATAGTAACACACACTTTCTGTCCAATCTTTTCCAATGAAGTTATTCCAGTTCATTCATTCATTCATTATTCTTCCTTTCATTCATAAAATCAGGCTCTGGGAGAACATGTTAATTCATTCATACTGCTTAGATTTGCTCCATTGTCGTGTTAATCTGTTGGCAGTTAGTTGGGTCTCTGCTGTTGCCAAAACACCACTTGGTGAACCTAGTGCTCTAAACCCAAACCCAGGTAAAAGCTGCTCGGCATGTTGATGCTTTAGATTGGGGGATAAGGCCTCGCACAGTAAGCTGTGAGTATCTTTAATTACCCGAGTGAGAGGATTAGAAAGAGAGGGCTTTATCTGATGCTTTCTCCCTCTTTTTCTCTCTGTATATATGTGTGTGGCTTGAATGAGAGGGCATGTAAAGGTGTGTGTTTGTGTTTTGAGTGCACGTACATGCACGTATTGTACGTGTGTGTGTGTGCCTTGGCACAGCTTGTGTCAGGCCGGCACAGAGGAATGTGTCTAGCCAAGGCTGTTGAGGGACTTGATCAGTGATGCCCAGAGTGGTTTGAGAAGATCATGCGGCTCTGATACTGTGTATATATCATTGTTTTGAGCCAGACACATCACGCTTATCTAATCGCTGCGGCTGATCCAATTACACGCTGATTGAAAGGACAACATGGCAGAGAGAAACCCTGGCAGCCAGAGAGGGCAGGTAGAGATATGCTATCGGAAACACAAATGAACGACCTACAGCGAGGAGGGGCTCCGAGAGGTGAAACTGTGACTCAGCCACACACGACCACCACCATCACGAGCGTCATTATTTCCTTCCAACAGGCGTTTGTTTGTTCGTGATAGCAGTAAATAGTCTTTGAAAGATAGAGAATAAAACTGAAGGTCACGACAGAGGTGCTCACGTGGATCTAAGCTGTTCTGTGTAACACTGCAGAGCCATCGGGCCACCAGGACAGCAGTTTACAAACGTTCTTTCCGGCAGTGTTTCTAGATGTTCCACTCTCTACACCAACAGATTATAGGAAAGGGAAACATTATTCAAGTGAAAATGCAGTTTTGTCAAAACAAGCGCATATGCTCGACTGGGTTTCCCACACTTATATTTAAGCTCAAGTTTCCATAACATACTGTATACTTTTCACAGATGCTTTTGCAACACATTTCTTTAGTCGATTAGTCGACTACTCTGCCTTTTTGGTCTTGGTCGACTAAGATTTCTTTAGTCGATTAGTCGACTACTCGGCCTTTTTGGTCGACTAAGATTTCTTTAGTCGATTAGTCATTTTTTATGCTTTTTTCATATTCATATTTATATATTTTTTTATTTCCAAGAAACTTATGAGCACATCTCTCTGTGCTTTTGCATGATTCTTGACCAGGTGCGATGTTTGCGTGCTTCTCCCTTTAGAGTCGGATGCAACGTGAGCGTGTTTTATTGATTTAAAAAAAAAAAAGGCAATCATTTACAATAAAAGCCAAAGGTTTAAGCTCTGAAACATTTTTTATTTTATGTTTCTATCTGCATCAGAGGCTGAGAAATAAAGGTTCTAGTGAATGTTGACGATTCAGTCACATTTTTAAGAAATCCCCAGGTTTTTCAAACAATGCTTCAGTTTTAAAATGCTTTTTTTTTAGAGGGTGCCTTATCTTAATGGGTTAAATCAACTAATCGATTAGTTGACAAAATCGTATGAGTGTTAGTCGACTAAGATTATCTTTAGTCGAGGACAGCCCTACATTTCTTTCCCATAGACAGGAACTTAAAAAGAATGTTACTTTATTTAACATTTAAGTTTTTGTGCTGCAGGAAAGTTTGCAGGAGAATCCTCAGCAGACACGAGCTAAATTATTCTGTGATCCCTTGGAAATTCAAAATCTCCTATAACCCACAGGTGTGTTGAAAAACAATGCATGAGAGCATCCGCACATCCTCATAACGGTGGTTTAGCTGTAGACTGTTGTTATCAGCTTAAACTGGAGTTCATGGAAATCCTTTTGTCCCGGCGGTAAGGCCTAATGTGAGCGGTCTCTGATCCGACCCCCGAGGCCTTCAGTGTATCAGAACTACACAACTTAAAGCCCTCAGAAAACTGGACTCTGTCATGAATCTATTCTGTCCCATCTCCAATTGACTCTTTTTAAAATGTTGTTTTCTGACAGAATGTATTAACCCCAGTGGAAGACAATTTGAGGCTAAAATTCAGCTTAGTACAGCACGAAAACCAGACTGTGTTTTGTATTATGAAACACACACAGGCAGAGATGGGCAGTATTTTACTGAAATGTATTTGAAGTATGTATTTAATGACTTTGAGTATTTTGTAATTTGTATTTTGCTGGACAGAAAAAATAGATGTAATGTATTGGTTTATTTGAAATACTTAAAATACATTATTTAATATGTAATTTTATTCTCAAATAAAACACATTTTTGAACCCCATTTTAAAAGTAATAATCTCGAAGATTTCACATGTCATGTTTACGCATTTTAAGCTATTTGTATGTCATTAAACGCCCCATTCTCATTCCAAACTAGTCAAATACAGACACTCTACACAGACTTTATCACACTTTATACTACGTCACCTGACCTGCGGATGGGTTTACATTGGATGTAGTTGAAAGCCTGGTTTTATTTTGATACATTTCCTGAGAAAGTATTTGTAATTTGTAACAAGTTTTGTACGTTTTGATGTATTTTTGCACGTCTCTGCACAGAGTTCCCCCAGAAAAGTTGTTAGGCCTGGTGGCAAGTGTCTTTTTTGACATCGGCCAGCGTCAGACTGATGGCGGCAGTAAGTTAGGGCCCTATAGTTTCTGTGACAACAGAATCATGGACGAAATCGCAAAATTTAAAATGAAAAAAAGCTCTAACAGATTCCACAGGGCTCTACATTAAGTCCGTGCTAAAAGCTGACTGGAGATTTGAAAATATGACTACGTCTACGTTTTCAACCGAGCTGTAACTGTAGTTTAAAAAACATTTAAAAAAATACATTTAAAAAAAAAAAATCCCAGATGCTTCGGCCCGGTGGGGGGTCAAACCCTGACACAGACCCCCACCTGCATATTATATATTTTTCTAATCATTTGAAAGTCAGATATCTTCACTGGTATGCTCCATTCATCCTTCACCTTCGGGGAAATCATCTTCAGTAACCAGAAGAATAATATACAGTAAACCACCATCATGTACTTTTGCTTCAGCTAATAGATGTATCTTTTTCTTGTATGGAAACCCCCGGTAAGGGAGAACAATGTGCAATACATAACACTTATAACGAAAGTATAATGAATCTATTCAAGGGGGAATATTTGAGGTTATTTGAAGGAGATTAGGATAGAATGTGTTTTGTTGTTTTAATACGTAAAATCCTGAGGAAGACAAGAAGACATGGTTTATTGTCCTCTGCTCACCAGAGTCCTGTACGTGCTCATTTCTTTGCATGCCACAGTGTGTGTGCCGTGTGTGTGTCTGTGTAAGCATGTTGTGCTGGATGTGGACGGTGCGGCCTTCTCTTGTCATCACGTACATTCCAGGAGTCAGGGGGCAGACGAAGCCCCGAGATGACACTGCAGATCCAACTATTAGCCTTTCACCTGCTGTTAACAGAAACTTGGCTAGACACAGGGCCTGCATTCCTCTGCCTTGAGCCAGATGTAGTCTTAACACACAGTAACATACCTACAAGGAGATCATCTTCAGAGATGTTGCTCGAAAAAAACCAGGGAACGATTTGTCGCTGCGACTCGCCTCTAATTCGACGCTCGGGCAGAGTTGTCTTTTTAATTTGGAAACCAATAAAAACTTCATCAATCCGCACATGTGTTTGACAGCAGAAGCACGACTGCCGGGCCATGCGGAGCACGTGCACGTGGTGCATGAAAGAGATTGTGGGGAAATGGGACACATTTCATATAGGTTGTTCCCAAAATGGAAACCCACCAAGGTCAGAGACGGCCAGCTAGAAAGCCAGAGTCAATATTTATGGATACTGAACATGTGGCACACTTCTCTACCCACTAATTTGAGCAACAAGTCCACCCCCAGATTATATGGCCTCTCAGAGATCACAAAACAGGGTCCAAACCTTGCTTGCATGTTTCAAATATTGAGAAGCACGTTGAGGTTGGTCGCTGACTACAAGCTGCGCATAATTTGGCAAATTGGCACACTGTTTATTTGTTTGTGTTTTAATTTCCTGTCTAAATAGGGGACAAGGGAGCTTTGATCCAGCAGTGAGATCTGCAGTTTGTAATTATCAGTGTCATTGGTGAAGATTTATCATATTGCGCAAGGGTTGGCTTTTTATTAAAAACCCAAAAAGGAGAATTTCATATTTCGATTTGAAGTCCTCTATCACTTGTCTCATATCAGAAGAATGCATGCAATGACTTTTATTTATGAGACACGTCTTTTGAAGTCAGAGAAATGTCTGTGTTGCTTGTTCTTACACATACTGCACAAAGTGAAGTTTGATGCCTGGTGCTCTGACTGTGTAACAGTAATAACACCACGCAGCTATAAAATCAGTATACCCGTACGAAACATTTAGCTCTGCACGGACCTCACACTTAAACAACTTACAATAGGAATTCATATAAACACATGCTTCATTTAGCGAACTAGTTGGGATGAGAGGCAGCTACTTCCATTTTAGAGAGAGAGAGAGACATAAATACAGGGATCTGCCCTTTGAATGCAGCTCCACTCATAAAGACACCATGCGTCACTCAATTATACGTCTGCATGATTAGAAGCTTGGGCTACATAAACAGCCAGCGTCAAGATTTACATTTTACCGCTTAAGCACAAGCAGCTGTTTACGGGCCAAGGAAGGAAAACACTTAGCAAGTATCTATACATGAGAGGGGATCGGGAGCTGACACATTTCCAGCAAGGACGGTTTCAATTAATAGTTGTTTATGTAGATTTAATGCAATACTTGCTGGAATAGTGGATTGCTTTTTGTACTTTTTGCTACCGCTTCTGGGTTTTAAACACGTTAATATGTGTATGTAGCTGCGGTGTGAGATGAAGCTTGTTTCCGTGCAATTTCAGGTCCTCTTAAAGGTTCAGGAAACCAAAAAAACGACAAATAGAAACATCCTGATAGAAGTGTTGTGACCTTCACAGGCAAACACAAACCGACAGCATTTTCAATCACTCGCTGGATAAAATGAAAGAGCAACAAATATTTCATCTGCAGTGTCAAGCCACAAGCAATAACACGCACTGCAAGCTTCAAATGTTCTTCACGTTCACAATTTCAACTACACACGATGAGATTAGACCACTGCATGACGTAAGAAATCCGTGGGTGTTATTGTATGTGAGATACTGAGAAGGTTAGACAAAGCTGAGCATCTCATATCAATCAGGGCAAGGCCAGTATATCAACTATTTTAGGGATAAATAGTCACAAAGAAATACCAACAGCTATGACGAGGGTTGTTTTGTATGTAGATAATATTAGGTAAAGAGAAACACGTCATTACTGCTAATAAATGAAAAAAATGTCTCAAATACATCCAATATTTAATAGAATGACATTTCAAGTTCTGACTGTTTTCAGACATTTCTGCCAAATAACAATTACGAATTACTCACAGCATTAAAATCCTTCAGACGGGAGCTACTTGGTGTGTGGATCCATTAGTTTAAATTCTGTTAGATATTTGTTAGATCCAGCACCCATCCTATTAGGCACGGGGATGTGCGTGTCTTTTTTTTTTTTTAGCGTTTTTCCATGTCTCTCATAGGCATCATCTGTATCAAACAAATGTACAATTACACTTTGCTAAAATACATTGTGGATGAACAATGACAACATTTTGTGCGATTGTTAAAGCTGCTCTAGTCAATAAAGTTAGCGACTCGCTAGTGAACACAAGCATTTCGTGGCTAAATAGCAGGATATTTCTCTAAGGAGCTGGTGGAGACCAAAACAGAGCTAAAAGACAGTGAATTTAGGTCTTACATTTGGCAAGGAGGCAGGCAGAAACTGCTAATGTTTCAAAACTGCTGGATGTGTAAATAAGCAACTGTTTGTTAACCTTCTGAGATCGTTGCGACATGGCGCCGATTTTTGTCTTTCGGAGGTTGTAGCGGGCTGGATTCTGAAGCTAGGTACATATGTTTGGTATCATATGAAACTAGAAGATTTTAGGAATCCGTTGGCACCAACCATGTTATGCTAGCTTGTTGTTTGTTTGTTGTTCTCTTTATACATCTGCGGGTTGCGCTCGCAAGCGCTGTGGCGCAACCGGAACGTGGATCAGGCGTGTCCTGTGGAATCCCCGGGTTAGCCGGAGCGCTAAACCGGATGTAGCCGGCTCTGTCGGCAGAAGTCTCTATAGTGCGCCTGCTCTGTGGGCCACACAGCGCGTAAGCGGAGCGGAAGTAGTGCCGTTCATCCGGTGATTTTTCGAGGCGGCAGCTGAGTTTTTTTTTGGCTTCATGCTCCACTGAGCAGCTTTCATAGGAATGAAAGAAGCTCCGCCTCTAACTCTGTATCCAGGTTTTATTACACATCCATGGGTGCTCCCACAAGAATATTTAACGTTTTCCAATTACTATGCAATTTCACATCATTTTGGACCATTATTGTTACCATATGTGTAAAAAAAAAAAAAAAAAAAAAGGAAAAGTGCAGATAATAAACAACACCCAAAAAGCTTAATTTATTCATCCATTTGGCTGCCCAAAACGGCTGCACCTACGCCTTATAATGGAAGGGGAAAACCCTGTGGGTGGTGTTAAGAGCAGAAAATGCTTGCTGTTTTGCTGCTAATATTTCGCCCAACTTTTTTTTTTATAGCCTTCAACAGTGTGTTTTCATTTAAAGCTAACTTTAAGCATGTAAATTTCATAATTTAAATCGATTAATTTCTTTCCCTTCTCTTGATTTGAACACCGACACAGTTATCAGTAGCTTTGTCGCTCTTTCTAGTAGCATTGCAGCTGTGGTGATCTTCACACAAATGTATACAGCTGGAACAAAATGCAAACACTGGCTTTCACATGGCCGAAGTTAGTCCGGAACAAACCCATTTCATTGTCACATTTCATTATCATGGTGTCGTGCTGAGTCTGATCCAGCCGTACAGCCGGGAGGGAGCAGAGCAGCAGGGCTGTCTGACAGGGGGAGAGAGGAGGCTAGTAGGCTATAGGGAGGACCTGATTGTACTCTGGCATCCACAGAATGACATTATAGCTGTGTGGTTTCATGATAATAATAATCTTCAGAGCAGCTGTATAAACATTTAACTGACATCCACTCCCTGGGCATGCAGTATGTATCTTTAACTTCTACTAGGGCCAGTCTGATGCAACTATTCATATCTCCGCCCATCTCTCTCTCTCTCTCTCTCTCTCCCTCTCTCTCTCTCTCCCTCTGTCTGCTTGAGATACATGATCCATTTGCTGTAAATGTCAATGGAAAATGAATGTTCACATCACATTAAGCTTTCAACGTTTGAAAGAAAAGCACATCATGCTAAGGGAACGAGCTTTTGCGGGATGATTTACTGCGCGGACTCGCACAGAGCTGTGACAGTTGTCTTGTTTAATTCGCTTTGAAAAAAACTGGGAAACAGTTTTCAAAAAAAATTTGGGACTCAACAGAGGCCAATAAATTTAGACAAACCCTTGCTCTGGCCCCTCACAATGTAGCCTATTTCCTGGTAACATTTGTCTTAATTCGTGGCAGTTTGTGTAAATATTTATGTCACTAAACCAACTGTTCTGTATACAGTAAGCCCCCCAATCTTCCCTGGAATGTGATTTAATTGGCGGTTTCCTCTGTTTATCCTGTTTCATACGGTTATGGGGCGAGCTTACTGTAATGAATAATCAGGTAGATAAAATGTGGCCTTAAATTAAATGTCCTCCTTAAAGGAAATCAAATGAAGGTTAATACCCGTTTCTTGCCCCCTGTCTGTAATTCACATTCTCTCATCACATGCCAGATTACCATTATGTGTCATTTGTAATACAATAAACAGACTCCAGATGGCTTGGATTCTCTTGAATATACACACAGCAACAGAAGCTATGGAGGAGAGCTGCTGTATTTTACTGTGCAGTCACTTGGCCTCAGACAGCCAGGGCCAGCTCTCTTTCACTGCCACATTATATCCTGAGAACTTGCTCTCATAATGTGAGACAAGGAAATTAGGAAAACTATTAAAAAAGGTTCAAGGATCGAGGCTTAGTGTGTGTTTTGTCAGTTACAATAAGAGCAGATGACTAAGCTTGAACTAATGCAACCGTATTGAGAAGTTTTTTTTTTTTTCCCTGCACTGTTCTTCCTTGATGTTTAAATTTGTCCGACTGGCAGTGTAGTGAGCTATATCAAAGTAGTTTCCTTGTTCCTCACACGTCTTTGACATTGTGCAGCAGAGCAGGCAATGTAAACAGAAGGCAAGAAATGAGAGCTTCTGATCTCCCAATTCATCTTGGCTCTTGCCTTGTCATTGCACGCTGCGCTTTTTATATCCGTATCGTGGAGTTTTGCCACAGCGCCACAAACAGACGTGTGTGAAGGCTGGTTCTTTTCCAAAACACACTAAAAACATATGCGTGACATATGAGATGTCAGCTGCAGACTTACCTAAACACCTCTGTTATGATGGCTATCTCACATCCGACAGTGATTTATCTGTGATTATTTGGCCTCTCCGCTTTTGGGGCAAGGGACAAGGAAAAGACCACTCGTTGGGTTTACGCATGGATCACTGAGGAACACTGGGCCTCTTGTCAGTGTGTCGAATTTTACCCCAGAATGAAACATTCTATTTTCCTAACCTGGTTAAGTAATCACATTACCTAAGACTCCATAAAGTGGAACAAACAGTAGCATATAACCCTGACTTCGTTTTATGTGCCTTGAGTGACAGATTGGCTTTCATCAAAGAGGCAAGCAAAGAAGTTATATAGTCATTTTGCTATGCTAAGAATACTAAATTGATCCTCATATGTAGAACATCTGGTGAAAAGCAATTTCCACCCAAGTGTTTTAGTATTTCCTCCTAATTAATTTCACATGTACATGACAAGAGTGAGTGGCCTCCCAGAACCAAGGCACAAAAGCCAGCTTTGTTTCACCATTAGAAAAGTCATCTGTGGTTCCTGGTTTTAAAAAAAAAAAAATTGCGTCAAATCATGCTGAAAGCAGCATTTTGGGGGAGAAAAGTCACATCTCGCGCCTCAGTGGCACAGGGGGCTAAGGGTTTACGTTTACATTCGGTCAATTGGTGACTCGTGGAGCGAGCGGAGCATGTCAGGCAGAGCTGCACGAAACAGGCATGCGAGGTGAGAGAGAGCAGGCACAGAGCCTGCACAGGAATGAGTGAAAAGTGAGTGCTAAGCCACCAATCCAAGCCATAATGAAGGAGTGTGCGTTAAAAATGCAGAGTATTAGAGGCAGTTCTGCAGTCTGTCTTGACTTACAGCACCTTAAAGTAACAATTATGTCAAAGCAGTGGACAGAGGAATCCCTGTTAAAATGTAAACCTCGCTTTTCAGCTGAGCGCTCCCTCATAGGCGTCAGCTTTACGTGCAGCACTGCCAAACATAACAGCATTTCTTGCTGATGATCTTTGAAGGAGATTAACCATTAATGTCACGTCGTACTGTATAGCACAACTGTCTGAGAGACAGGCGTCTCAGCTTCTGAGGGTGATTTTGAAAATGCTGTAAGACAAAACACGTCTTGTTATTACTTGTCCAGATGACAAGTCAAAAGAGCTCCAAGAACATTGGTGTCGACGGATGAAAAGTTGGCTCGATCAGATTAATCATTAAAGTGAGAGATATGAGCATACCGCGGCATTGTTTTTAACACAATCTTGATGCCGCTCAATCTGAGACCTCTATTTGGATAGGGCGTCTGGGACCACCGGGATGAATCTTAACTTTTGTTTGCCAAAACCGCACATTTCTCACCTGAAGGTCTCTTCTTTACAACGGGTTTCCCCCCCAGAGAGTCAGCGAGTCTGCTTTTCATCTCCCGGAGCTCTTCATCTTGAGAGGAGATGTGATGCATGGCTACAGAAGAAATAACTGTCCAAAGGTAACTAGCGGAGGTCTTGTCTGTACATAGGCGAACAAGAACGGGCGGTATTTACCCACACAGATGCAGAGGTGAGATACAAGCAGGTGTTTACAGGAATGTTTGAAGTTGAAGGGAGATGGTGTGTTCCGATTAGAGCCCCCGAGTAAGACGGACACTGTAGGTGTTTCTGCTCACGCAGAAAAAGGAGTCCTCATCCCTCCTTATCTTTTCATTTCTTCTTCCCATCTGCTCTGTGTTTTGATGCCTAAGCTTGACTTTCAACTCAATTTGGCACCGGGGAAGCGTGACATATTGCCATTCCAAACATATTCTTGCTTTGCCTTTTTATACTACCGGTGACAACAAAATAGCTGCTGTTTGCCTCCTGGGAAAGATCCATCACACTAGAGCCCCTTTCACACATGTACTGCAACCCTGTACTTAGCATTACCACCGCAGGAGCTGTACGTGAGAACGCAAATGTGGACTTTACCCTGCCAGATCACCAGTACAAAGTCTGTGCAATGTCCGACTGAGCCCATGTGTTGTCATTGTCCGGAGAATTCACAGCGTGCCAGTTGATGACGTTTGTATCACGTGGCTGCTGCTATACCAGAAGAAAACAAGCTTCCAAGGGTCGATAACGATAATGTCTAACTGGAGAGACGACAAGATTCGGGAACTTCTGTCGGTAAGGGCCGACGCCGAAATCGCCAGACAAATTCAAGACACGGCAAGAGACTCTCGAGGCTACGTGACTGCAGAGTCATGTCCTGCCTGCTGCACGCTCTTCCCAGGCACCACACTTCACCTTTATCAAACGGAGAACATGTCTGACACGGACAATGTTCTGTGCTACATGTGTGTCCGGACCTGATTCTCCAGACATTGTCCGGAGTTTATATGAGAAAACGGCTCGACCTTCAGGTTTGTAGCTGCGTTTCTGTTTACAGGATAAAGAGTTCAAGGATTTCTATTGTTTTCCGGGAGATCGGTATTACCTCCTCTTTTTGTGAAGTCCAGCTGCTGCGGGCAGCGCTGCGCCGGCCGCAGCGAAGAAGCCCTCCTTTCTATTGCAGCTTCAAAGCATTTTTCCCTGGGCGGCAGAGTTACAGGTTCTTTGTGGCATGGGTTATTTGTCAGAGGGTTTGGAGAGTGACTTGTTTCACTCTGTTCTCTGAAAAAGGCCCGTGCGTGAGTGCTTGAGCAGTCTAAAGTTACAGCCATGAGCCCCAGTATTACAACCCGATGACTGACAGGAAAAATGGGGTGAGCTCTTTTGCTGGGCTCTAACAAAAACACCAATAAGAAGGAGAGGGAAACAACAGATTAGACTACTGATCTCAATCTGCTCTCCTTTGGTTATTGGGAAATAATAGCTCTGAAAAGGAAGTCATTTAAAAAGGGCCTTTAATCAATTCCCCTTTGACGAGCAAGCAGCATGAAAGGCTGGAGTGAGAGGGAGAGGGAGAGCGTGCTCCTATAGCCCCAACATTTTGACTGTGGGGGAAGTACGGGAGAGATGGGCTCTAATTTGTGTCCTCATGGTGTCCAGGCATCTCCAAAGCACTTGATCACCACCACAGCAGGCCTTGATGCCATGTGTGAGTGTAAATGGTTCCAAGGCTCCCTGGTGGTAAAATCACATTGCCAAAATGACCACCAACTCTAAATGAAACACTACCCCCTTTTTTTAAAAGGTCCCATTCAAAACCCTGTGTTTTTTTTTTTTAAAGGCGCATAAGGTAGCAATTTCCCTCAAATATGGCGTAGCCCAATAACTGTTGAAGTAACTGACACCATGTCAGGGCGAATTAGAGATTTTTTTTTTTACAATATGTATGAAGCATTAACTAGATGTAAGATAGTAAGGAATTCTATAATTGTATGCAACCGTGTGCAACCTCAGGAGTTGTACTGTGCACATTATTGCCATCACTGTAATTCTTTACTCTGTTTTCGTGTTATAGTTACAGCCGGAGTAGAAAGCTCTGTGTGCTGAGTGAGTGCTTTGTTCATTCCAAAGCATGCACAAATCTGTTTTAAGTTCAAGAGAGGAGGAACCCTTTAATTTAAACCCTAAAAATGAAGTCATTCATTCCCTGCTAAACTGCACTGTGACCCATAAGGTTAGGTAAACAAGTGTCCCTTGCATTACTGTCAAAAAAGACCCAGCCCCTCGCTCTGCCGTGATGTAAACTCCCACTATCCCGTTACAGAGGAGAAACTGGAGGGATGGCAGAAAGGAAGGGAAGAAATGTAGTCATGTGTGCTTTTTTTTTGATGACAGAGGGAGGGAAAGTCAGTACCTGAGGCTGTTCTCAGGAAGGTGTCCTACAAGGGGAAAAACGCTGTCTTGTTCCAAAGCAGAAAACTGAGGCAGGGAGGACGGGCCACAATGCGCTGAGCCCAGCAGGCCTGCTCAGATCTATTACCAGCTCCAGCTCCAGCACGGGCTGGAATGTGAGGAATCCTACTGGGCTGGGGTTCTAGTGCAGGGGTCCAAACCTCACAGCGCTGCTCACACTCATTTTCCCTTCACTTTTAGTATTGCATTTGGAGAGGTGATTGTAATGCAGCAGGGGCTGTTACTGTAGAGCAACAGTTCTAGGGATAGCTGCAGACAAAGCTGAGGCTTTAAGGCCTTTGCACACCAAGTCCGTGTTTTTCGTCCGAAATTGTCGCACATTTAAAGATAAATAACTTGTGTCAATCACATTTAGAAACTTTCGTCCATCATTAAAGTTTTAGATTAGATTTTCGGCGTTTTTTCACATCTGTCAAAAGCCTTTAGAGAGCTGTTTGACCACTCAGAGCCACCGTGCATGCAAAATGTAAATACACAATGTAAGTGAATGGCGAATAGATAATTGAGCTGCTCCCGGCACGATAGCGAAGTAGGGAGTTGCATGTAAGTTGCTCCGATCACGGACACACGGGCCGGCTAGAACGGTTGCAGGTACACTGTCTATGAAACTGGACCACTGACATCCTGGAACAGACCTGGAAACACTGCAGCTCCTTTATGCGCAGGTGCAACTCTCCAATTGTCACAACAAATAGAATAATAAAACGCAGCAGACTCAGTGTGCAAGGTTTCTGTGTGTAACGATTTTTTGCGGAGGACAGATTTAAAAAAAACGCAGACGAGAAATACGGACTTGGTGCGCAAAGGCCTTTAGTCATGAAGTGTACAAGACAATTGCACTGATACATCCTATTGGAAATATGCTGTATATGTTTTTTAAGATTTCAAGTTTGAGATTAAGTACAGAAAAATCAAACAAAGCATGTGTTTATTTAAAAAAATGAATGAACAGCAGCAGCTTTGGCATGAATAAGAATTATACCGTGGATATCGCTAATGTGACACTAATTGCCTCTTAGTCTGTCAGAGGACAAGAGAGAGAAGAGACAGAAAGAAAGACAGAGGATGAGAAAAAAGGGGGAGAGAGAGTACCGGGTGCTGAATGAGGGCAGTAATGACTGCCAATGGAATGCCTACACCCATAATCCTCTCTGTCACCGCTGACAGATCCTCGTGACCTCTGAACTCCTGATGTAAGGAAG
>JAOVVB010063733.1:0-14239 GCA_028570985.1 Heterobranchus longifilis | reverse complement strand
CCCCCCCTCACCCCCCCACCCCATGGAACATGCTTGTGTTCATCCACTGGCACTGGGACCTTGTAGGGGTGGGGCGGTGAATGATGACTGATTGGATGCGTTGGTTTGTTTCCAGGTTGGAGTTTGTGGGGGGAAGAGTTTGAGTGAAAGCTTGAAAAGTGCCCAAGGAAGGCTGCCTCGCTGAAATAAGCTAATCTCTTAACAACTTCACTTTAAAGATAATGTGATTTTTATGCCAGTTTTGCCAATTTATTGCTATTACTGTGTGCAAAAACAGTGGTTACATTGAGAATATTAGACGTGAGATTAAAAACAAAAATGTGAAGGTTAAAGGTTATGTTTATTTTGATAGGAGCCTTCCTTGTTGGATGGGAATCTCAGACACAACCCTGGGATTTTACTGATTTCTGTGGTGTTAAATTTGTGACACTTGCCCTCTTTCTGTCATTCTTTCTCTCTTGCCTTTTGGAATGAATGTTGCAGTGCATCATCTCTTCAATGTCCTACATGCTGTGGCTGCTGGCTGGTCAGCTCCAGCCGTCGATACAAAATGTTTTGAGATTAAACCACGCTATGACAAAGAAGTAAAGGACTTTTTGCAGAGAACAGGCCAGAGATAAAGTGGTCTATCTCTTTAATGAGCCCAGTAAATCTTAACTAACCCTCCTTATTAGGTAACTGTTGCATAGGATTGGATAATAAGTACAGATGGCCATTGGCTGTAATAGAGTTTGGGAAGGCACTAAAAGAACCCCCCAGTCTGGTTCTTCAGTATCTGGTCTGTCATCAGTATACATTAGGTCAAGAGAAAGGCCTCTAAATTAGATCAAGGCTAAATAATACTGCACTGTAATGGCACCCATAGCTGTGGGGGACCACATTACACAACAGCTATACCTGACTGCTCTTTATTCTGATCGGCATCTGCACAGATATATATGTATAAGAGACCCACGACGTTATCCCCGTTGGTCAGGGGAGTAAACAGAGGAGGTCATACAGAGACACATTCATACACATCTACATCTTCTAACTGCTCCATATGTTTGAGGTGTGTGTGTGTGACTTCACCCAATCAGCGTTCAACCCCTGGGTTTCAGTCTGATGCATGAATCTGGCATCTTCACTGTTATTTTCCCGCTTTCCTTCAATCATGAGTGACATGTCATCACTTTATGCTCGTTTATTTCATGGGTGCTTTTACACTTCTTTATTTGGATGATTATTCCAGGGAAAGAAAGCATGTATTGGGTGTGTGTGAGTGTTTTGACAGAGGTTTGAGGTGAGTTTGCAGTGCTATCTGGATGTCCAGGTGATTTGGGTCTTGCTTGCTTCTGCGATGTTATGTTTAACTTAATGCTAAATGTCAAACTTTTTCTCTTTTTTCTCCTTCTTCTTTGCCACCTCATCCCTCCCCACCCATCTTCTTCCTGTCTCTTCCCTCATTTTTCTATTTGCTCACCTTTCTTCTCACCATTATCTCTTCCTCCACTCCTTCCCATTTTTTCTCCCCTTCATTCTCACCGTCCCCAGGTTCCTGACAAAGCGGGAGCAGCAGCTGATGCAGAGGCGTCACCATGCTGAGGAACTGCTGCAGTGGAAACAGCGTCTGGACCAGGAGGAGGCAGAGGTCCGGAGGATGGAAAAGGAGGCGCTGGCTGTATGGGACAGACAGACACCTCGGGACATGGCAGAGAGTCGGGAAAAGGAGATTTCCGACATTAGCCCCAGTCCCAGTCACCATCGAAGCTCAGAGCCCAGAACAGACAGTGAGAAAGGTGAAGCAGCAGAATCCTGGCTGGTTTTTATAGAAGTCCATTTCTGCCACTAAAAGAGAAAAACAAGATGAAAACTTAGCCTCTTGATGAGAAAAAAATATATCCTGTAAATCATTATATATGAGAACCTTTCCCAAGTTAATGACTTAGTGTCTTGAAATAATGACTTATCTCAAAATAATGACATAATATCTCAAAATAATGACTTAGTATCTTGAAATAATGACTTATTATCTCAAAATAATGACATAATATCTCAAAAATAATGACTTAGTATCTCGAAATAATGACATATTATCTCAAAATAATGACATATCTCAAAATAATAACTTATTATCTCAAAATAATGACTTATCTCAAAATAATGACATAATATCAGAAATGAATGACTTAATAACTAAAAAATAATGAGAAACGTAATCAATATTTTGACTTAGGCCTAACATATAGGCCTATGTTAATTTTCGAAAGTTTCTCATTATTTTGAGGTACTAAGTCATTATTTTGAAAAGGTTTCTCATTATAATAACTTAGGATTTGTTTTCCCATCACATTTGCAGGAATGGGCTTCCATAGGTTTTTCCAGGTCTAAAGTCCAAATTAATCTGGACAAATAAAAATGACATTCATATTTATCTGTTTTATATGTTTTCAGAGTATGTGAGTGAGGGCGATTGTTCCTCAGCGACACCTGAGTCCAGTATCCACACAGAGGGACCGGGGTCCCAGCAACCAGGAAGCCCATCTTCAGTACAACCTGCATCCATCCTTGAAACACCTTTGGCCTCCGTGCAGAGCAGCGTTGTCAATTACACCCAGGACTTCACATCAGCTTCCCAGTCACCCAGAAGACAAGTACGCACATGTGTGGTTTTCTTTCCATGTTGTGTTTCAGTCTTCAGTTCAAAGAATTGTGTGTAGATGTTGTTGGGGTTATTTGTAGTCTTTCATTGAACTGTGGAAAATACACACAAATTCTTTATATTGTGTGCAGGGTGTGCAAGGGGGTAAATATGCATTTGTTAGTTTATCGTGCATGTAAAATATTAATCCAGGTATGCCTCTATTAGTCCATCTGACTGTGTTGTTATATCCTGAAGTAATATTCTTGTATCTTCCGCTCCTCCTCCTCCAGTCTCCACTCAAAGGCAGCCACAGCCCTGCTGCATCTCCTTCAGATGGCAGCAGCAAAACCAAGATGCAACTTCGCTCCTCCTCCCGGACCGCCAACCAGGCCCGCACTCAGCCGACTGAATCCCCCATGCCCACACAGACTGGTGAGTTACCCAATAACTTAACACACGTACACTTTTGGGGAGGGGGGGTGTATGATAGTTCCTGGTAGTTCTCAGAGAAAATAGAAGGGGCAAAGAAGAAGTGAGTGGATGTAATGCAGCTATATTGCTGGCGCTGCGTAGTCATAATGTGATGCTGCCAGGAATACATTATGCAAGCACTTCCCTGATACCTACCCTGCCTCGCTGTGTGATAGGAAAAGAGAACACTTAGTTACTGTACAAGCAAAGACACTCCTGCTGGCCCAGTATTGTAGCTGAATGTGTTGTATTCATTTTCAGGCCACTGTTTAAACCTTTAATCTTTGTAATACTGTTTGTTCATTGTGTAAAGCCAAAGCAACATGCACAAAAAATGAACATTGACACATTCTTGGTAAAGAAAATGTACACTAATCTCCAAAGAATTGGGTTTGAGTTCGAGTGGGCACAAAGTTGGATTACCCTGTGCTAATCAGAGATCTGGCACTGGTTTGACATTCTAACTGTGATTTTTATCATCAAAATTTTCCTTCAGAACCCATTTCAGACCAGAGTGACATAGAGAGCCGTATCAAGGCCCTGAAGGAAGAACTCAGAAAACGAAAGTTTATGGCCTACCAGCTGAAGAAAGAGCAGAAGAAGAGGAACAAGGAGCGGCTAAAGGCACAGGAGGCCAGCCTACTGAAGCAGCTGGAGGTGTGTGTGTGGGTGTGTGGGTGTGTGTGGGTGTGGGTGTGTGTGTGACCATCCAAACAAACTTGGATGATTATGTTTTTGTTAATGTATGTGTATGTGTGTTTAACCATGTGCTGTATAAGCAGATTACTTCAGATTTTAACCTCCTGTTTTTCCTTTCAGAGTTACAACAACTTCATCAAGAAAACTAAGGCAGAACTGAACCAGGAGCCAGACTCGACGCCTGATACGAAGTCCCAGACCAAAGATTCCACCTCAATCGCAGAGCAGTCCAGTATTAAACCACCTGCTCACAGGTACCAAAAACAGTTGTAAACATGACAACATATTAGGCCTGGGCGATTAGTTACATTTTATTCAATTACGATTTTGGATTCCAACAATTATGAAAACAAGATAATCGAGATAAAACGATTATTGTGCCGCATTCTGTTTCACAATGATGCTCTTGTTTTGTCTTGTTATAAATCCATTGCACCCCTTTCCTTTACAGCAGTGCATTTTAGAGTTACTGACTGGAATATGTTGAATATAGTTTACCAAAATGTTAAATATATGTTTAGGAGTTTTCAGTAGATTGTGGCGTTACAACATAGTTGATCTAATTTATTTTGATACATTTCTTTTTATTTATTATTTTTAGAATATTTATTTAAATGTATATATTTCTATATCATATATTATTTATTTATTTATCTAATTTATTTATAATTATTTATTTTTAAAAGTTCAATAAATGCGTGATGTTTCCAAAGTAAATGAGTAATCATGTTAAATAATTGTGATCTCAATATTGACCAAAAATAATCGTGACTATGATTTTCGCCATAAACGAGCAGCCCTACAACATCTTACATTCATCTTATCTATCATCTTATTCTGTAATATGACTTACAAAAGATTGGTGTTCCATTAAAAGCAAGTCCTTATTTTCTCAGGTCTGAAACCAACAAAATCTCCGACTCTGAAAGGACGCGAATTGATGCTTCATTAGATCACAGTGAGTGATTTACTCATCATAACTAATACATACATTAAGTTTTTTTAATGTATTGTGACATAGATGCGACAATAATAATGTGACCCTTTCCTTTTGCAACAGATGCCCTTCCTCAACCTGATCTTAGTCGATCCACCTCAGTGCCTGAAGAACTGTCAGATGAAGATCCACCGACAGTCACTCCAACCCCAGTATACGGCAGCCCAGAGTGTCCGCCCTCAGTACCGAGGAGCCACCTGTCCACAGAGGGTCTTCTAAGACCTTCCTCTAAGGAAGCCCAGGCACAGATGATTGAGTCTGGGGATGAGAACATTGTGTCTTATCAAAGATCTGACATTCAGGATGAGCTGGCGTTTGAGGATCAAAATTATGAAAGTCTTCTCAAACTAGAAAAGGAAGACTCCCAAGAGAAGCGTTCTACATCTAAAAAAGTTGAAGAACATCGATATTCTCCATCTGAACAAGATAAACGAATAAAGACGAGGGAAACATCTGAAGCTGAGGAAGCTGCAAAATCTAATATCATCTCCTCTAGTAAGTCGCATTCAGCTGCAATGGACCTCAAAACGTCACCTCGTCCAAGCTCTGCATCCAGTGACCGTTCCTGCTCCCCGGACTCGGTAGAATTCTCTTCAAAAAAGGAGGCACCCGTAAAGGACTCTTCTCCCGTAGCAGACGGTTATCATGATGACTTTGAGTCTTCAGTGGATTCTTCCCCCCGGGAGGAGCGTCATAGTTCCAAGCCTGCCTCTCAAATGTCCCCTACCGAGATCAAGGGCTCGAGAGAGGACTCCCCGTGCAGAGCCGCGCCGTATGACAGCCAGGATGAGGAGGAGGTAGAGGAGGAAATCGCAGAAGAACTGAGTCACCGTTCAGGGACGAGTGGAGAAAGTCACCAATCTGGGACACTGCTGGATCTTCATAACCACACAGAAAACTCCAAACACGACAGCAAGGATGTTGTCAACTCCAGCCACTCACCACCCGTCTCTCCTTTGCAGACCCCTCTTCTCTCTCCTCTTGTAGATGAAATGCAAAGTTTTAGCATCGGAGATCGGGTTCTCGTGGGTGGCGTTCAGCCTGGCACTCTGAGATTCAAAGGTCCAACCAGCTTTGCTAATGGCTTCTGGGCCGGCGTGGAGTTAGATAAGTCTGAGGGGAGCAACAACGGCACTTACAACGGGGTGGTGTACTTTGAATGCGATGAGAGCCACGGCATCTTTGCTCCTCCGGACAAGATCACACACCTGCCAGACAAGTTTGAGATCGACACAGACACCACGGAGGACGAGGACTCGTTCTTTGATGGTCTGTCAGACAAAGGTGGGGATAAACGTAAAGCGGATGAGCACAAATCCTCAAAACAAGGAAATCGGAAGAGTGAAAATGAACAAACATCTAATAACATCTCTGGGTCTGGAGATAAAAAGGTAACAGACGAGTCTGTTCACAAGACTGGATCCCACCTCAACTCACAACATTACAAAGAACCAGAGCATCCCATTTCTAATGGCAACACCAGGGACATAATGTTGGATTTTGAAGATGCACCAACCAGCCTCCTCATCTCTGACATGGACAAGATCGGCCTGGAGAAGCAGCAAAGTCGGAAGGAGATCACTGCGGTTGTTGAGAGAGAAGAGGTGGACTCTCAGCAGCAGCTTAGTCCTGCGGATCTTCCCACAGATATCAGGGACGATAAAGGCGAACAGAAGGACAGAGACGTGCTGGACAGATTTGCAGACAAGCTCCTCAACAACTTTGTGACAGACACTTTGACGCAGTTTGCTGAAATTAAAAGGGCCAAAGAGCAGAAGATAGAAGCTGCCAACCAGATGAATGGAGACCTGTTTGGTGAAAATGTTGAAGAAGAAGAATGGTTCTCTTCAGTGCAACAAAAAGACGGTCTGCCCTTCTTCCTACCTGCAGAGAAGGAGGAGCTGTCTTCTCCAGAGCTGTGTAACCGACCGGTGAGTGCATATCACTAATACTGCGTGGGCTGCCACATGTCCCACGTATCTAAACAAGATTTTACTAATCCAAAAGATTCTTTTGAGACTGATTAGTTTTGCTGAAAGATGTGACTCATCTGCTCCTCTCTTCAGAAAACATCAGTTTTTAATGTGAACATATACCAGACTCATATATTTATGTATACATATGTACACCTAACTTTTGATTTGCCTAGCACTTTACAGAATGTTTTCAAGTATTCTTCAGACATTCATTCATATTCCACAAGACATTCTGAGGACTTTTATCTTCCGTATTGTAGGACATCCTTTAATTCACTGAAATACAGATGTACAGAAATACAGACCATCTCTGTGGAACAAGCTGCCTCCATCACTAAAATCAGCATCTACATTATCCTTATTCAAAAAACATCTGAAAATAACTTTTATTAGCAAAGATTTTTAACACTTCCACAGATTTGGTGTAATGCATTTAAACTTGTATTCATGGACTTCCATTTAAATTGTATATTTAACACTGTTTAGTCTTGAAATGACAAATTAGCTTATGTAATCTCTGTTTTTATTTTTTATTTTTTACTATGACCTAATTGAGTATGACTATTGACTTTTAATACGGGAGGTATCCTCATAAGCCATTTTTGGCTTCTAACCTCTCCTGCACAATGTTCAATTTTTGTTTTAAATTATTTTTCTGTATTTTATATATATGTGAATATGTGCAAATAAACTAAAGTAGTGTATTCATAATCCTGCACGGTCGACGAATAACTACACACAAAACTAATTATTTTATCTCTTAAATGTCCTTAATTTTGCAAGAAAGGGAATGTGTGTATTTCCTAGAAATATCACAGAATTCCTTCAACCAGTTAATTCATATTTTTCTGCAGTGATAGCTGCATTTTAACAATTTAACAACAACAATTGATACCACACTCACATTTGGCCGTTATATAAATAAATATAAGGCTACAGCCAGCAGCTGCGTAGCTTAGCTTATTTTAGCTTAGTTTAGCATAAAGACTGTAATGGTAGAGATGAACTGAAGCTTGCAGGTTTGATTCGGAGCACGCAGCTCGATCAGCGACGTTGAAATTAAACGGGTATAACGTGGCCGAGGTCCGACGCTCATTAAGGTGAAAACACTGTACAAGTCCCTCACTGAGGTTAGAATACACGTCGCCATAGAGGGCAAATCAGCACGAAAAAAAGAAAAGAGCAACAAAACTGTTCTGACATGGTGCAAAATAAATAAAAACATATTCAAGAAAATTCAAAAAAGTCTTAAAGCACTTTGTAATTTGGAGAGGAGTGCTATACAAATATAGCATAAGCAAGTCAAAAGATAAAAAAAGAAATACAATAATTTAACAATATAAAATTAAGAGTTTCAGTGAACAGAGGCCCCCCCCCCATTTTTTTAATGTGGAAAACCGTTTAAAACTGCTGTAAAGACGTAAAGCGGTTCAGTTGCATGCAGCTCACAGACTCTCCACAGGCGGACTCAGAAAAATCAGGTTTCAGACTCAGAACAAACAGACAAAAACAAATAAAATCAAAAGAAAAACACTGAACATAGTTATGCTCTAAAACCCAACAACAACCTGTAAATTACAGAAATATGGAGGACGAACAATGTCTGAAGTATCAATAAATAAACACATCTACAAAGAAAATACAGGAATAAATAAATAAATAAATAAATCCGGGAAGGAATTAATAAATGAATACAGAAATTAATAAATTAATAAATATAGGGATGAATAAATAAATATGGAAATAATTAAATACAGGAATAAATAAATACAGAAATAAACTCATAAAAAAATGCTGAAATAAATACATGAATAAATAAAAAAATCATAACTAAATAACTAAATAAATAAATGCAAAAATAAATAAAAATGTGATAATTAAACAGGGCATAAATAAATACATATCTTAAAATTCTATCTACATTTTTGTACAACTACATTTATGTATTTATTTATTTCTGTGTCAGTATGTTAATGAGGTAGGAGGTCCTAACCTCTATCTAAAGCAGGATTGGTCAACTGTCATTGCTAATTTATTTCCTGTTTAATTATCATCTTTTATTTATTTCCATATTTATTTATTATTTTATTATTTTATTTATGTATTTATTTATGTATGTATTTATTGATACTTGAGTCATTTTTCGTCCTCCATACAGAAAACTCAGCTATGTGGCAGAAAGAGAGTAAGTTACAGAGTATTACTGGCAGTTTATTTGTGATTGTATTGTTGTTGTCACATATATGCTTTGGCAATGGAAGAGATGTCAAAGTTCTACAGCTTTTTTAGATAAATCCACAGTTTTCCTCCAGAGCCATCTCTTCCTTTTATTAGATTTTATTGTTAGATCATCATTTATTGCCTTGGTATTCAATGCTTATTGACTGTTGATGAATTATATTGAATTTCGGGTTCAAAAGTCAGTTTTTATCTTTATTTTTCATTGTTATTATTTGTGTCTAAAACACCATTGTAGCTTTCCCATCCTCGAACCAAACATTTAATAAAATATGTTTTCTCTGCTGCAAACCTGGTAAATTATTACTATTGTCAACTAACTTGTCAAGAACCGGCACAATGCGACCCATTTTATGGCTATTGGATAATGGACTGCCTTGACTTGTTGTCATAGAATACAAGTATTCAGAATAAAGTATCTGTACATTTTTAAACACCAAAGGGTCATTTATAAATTCTGAGAAAACTCAGGGAATGGAAAAAAAAGACATATTTGATCTAAAAAGACTCATTATCGCTCACGTAAGTAAACATTAGTTAGATGGTGGTTGAAACAAAGAGTTTGGTCCAAGTCCATGCCCGTAAAGCCCTTGCTAACAGAAATTAGCATTGCTGTTATTGTGATATATTACAGTAAAAATTGTAATATATTACAATGATTATTAAGCAGTAAGGAAAAGGCAGAAAATGT
This sequence comes from Heterobranchus longifilis, assembly GCA_028570985.1. NCBI lineage: Eukaryota > Metazoa > Chordata > Actinopteri > Siluriformes > Clariidae > Heterobranchus > Heterobranchus longifilis. The sequence goes on along the minus strand of JAOVVB010063733.1, from coordinate 4,544 downwards.
GACAAAAAATGCTAAGTAGAAATGCTTTACATGTAGCCTAAGTTGCCTTTAGACAATGTATCCCAAATGAATTCTAAATATATAACCATTTCTTTGTATTTTAACAGAATCTGTTACATTTAGGATGAGGTATTCAATATGCAGGTACTAAATACTTTTACTTTTAAGTATTCTGCTCAACACTGCAAATGCGGGAAGCGAAAGGCTAGCCGGTTAGTCACATTAGCATTAGCCATGCTAGCACAGATTCCTGCTGATGATTGACGACATAATCAATAACGCCTGGATAGAAAAAATTTATCATTTAACAATACAGTCTACGCATTAAATACCCAATATAATATCCATTAAAGTTCAGTTTTAATGTTTCAAATGTTCGCATGGTAAATGAGAACAAGAATCAAGGTGACTGGCGTTAGCTTCTGATGTGCGCCAGAGTGGAGCTGTCCCGGGTACCGCAGACCTCCGATCTTTGACACTATTCAGTTGTTTTTATGTACAATGGAGTCAGTTTAAACCCAGCACCATACTGAATGCCCATTCCAACAAGTCATGAATGTAATAAGTTCTTCAGTCTTATGTTTCAAAACATGAGAACAGAACAACACATTTGAACAGATCTCTTAACATTGCTTCAACATTTCCATTGCTATCAAAGTGCCATTAAAAAGGAATATCTGTTGATCTGCCTGATCTAAAATCAGTGATAAACTGAATTATTAACAAGCCTTTAACAATAAATAACATTGACCTTTTTCATAAGGTCTTTGTCAGAATAGACTCTTTAATACTGCCTTATAAAGAACACCTCTGATACATACGGACACATAGGTAGGTATACACTGTGGTGGAGTAACAGTTAGAGCCATTTAAACTGTATGAACTCCTGCACGGCTAACAGTTACACCAATATACTGACCGCTTACTAACCTAACAGGAATAATTTGATTCCACCTGAATATATGAGAAACCTCCGGGATGTTTATGAGGTCCAGAATCACCAAAACGTCACCAAGGTTCTACAATGTTCAAATGTTTCTTAAATGTAATGGGGTGTTTCAGAATGTTACCAAGATTCCAGAATGATAAAAAGTTTCCAGATCTTTCTGTGGGCAAGAATGCTGTCAAGGTTCTATGATGTTCCCCAGGCTCCAGTTGCAGTTATTGTAATACTGACACTGAAGAATTTTACCAAGACTCTGGTGAAAAAAAAAGGTCTGGGAGATGTAGAATGTTGCCACATTTCTAGAATGTTTGAAACGATTCTAAGACAAGAAAGTTCTGAAGGTTCCATAATTGTGTGAGTTCTAGAATGTTTAGAGGACTTCTAGACTATCTGTGAGATCTAGAATATCTATGAGCACTAGAATTTTTAGTGGAGTTCTAGAATATTTAGTGTTCTATAATATCTGTGAGTCCTAGACTGTTTAGTGGAGTTCTAGAATGTTTGTGAGTTGTAGATGTTTTAGTGGAGTTCTAGAATATCTGTGAGTTATAGAATTTTTAGTGGAATTCTAGAATGTCTAGAAGAGTTCTAGAATATCTGTGAGGTCTAGAATATCTGTGAGTTGTACAATGTTCAGTGGAGTTCTATAATATCTGTGAGTTCTAGAATGTTTTAGAAGAGTTCTAGAGTGTTTAGTGGAGTTAAGGGCACTGGGGAAATTATAGAATGTCTTCATGTAGGATATTCTGTTGCCTTAAAGACACAATCAGCATCAGCCTTTGTAAACATAACTGATGGTAGAGGACTTTAAACAGGACTCTTAGAACGGCGACCACTGTTCACACAGTCCGACATGCAAAAGCCACAAATAAGACGAGTTAACAAGCATCTACTCCACACAGTACACACAAAACACTGTGAATGGGTAACTCAGAATAGTACACAGAGAAAAATCAAGCATCTTTTCCTCTGTGCATACTGTAATAACCCACGACTCATCTGTTCACCAACCTGGTGCAAAGTTCTGTTGGATACAACTGGCCTGTGCTGGTTGAGTTAGCGTATCGCTGCTGTCTGGGAGATCACGTGACCCCAAGTTTTCATCTCTTGAGCTGACGTGTTCAATACATTTCCTGATCCTCAAACCTTTAAAAACATATCTCTTCATTCTGTTAAAAAATCTACTTATTGCAGATACGGCTTTATTCCAAAGATGCACGATCGAAAACTACATTTCACGGGCGTCCTATCACTCAAAGGATTGGGCTGCTTCATGCATACAGCCACTGAGCTGAGACTCGGAGAAAGGCAGAGTATGTTACAAGAGTACGACATGTACTCCGACAGAAGCAGAAGGGTGTGGTGACCTATGGTTAGAGGCCTGTACGGAGCCATGCTGAAAGGCAGTGCGAGCTGAGGAGGGAAGAAAGACGGACAGAAAGTGGGGAAGACCGTGACAAATCTAGGGCTGAAGAAAAGCACAGGAAGGCAAGTCAAGGTAGAAAAGACAGAAGTACTCTGAGAGAAAAACAGCAAGAAGACAGCATCACAAAAAAAGCTGTCCGGCAGTTGAACTGACAAGCAGGACTTTGTGCTGGCTTGGTTGTAGTAGAGTAAGAACAGGTCGAAAACGCACATACAGACACATACATGCACGTACATATACACCGTGCCTCGAGTCTCTAAAGCCTCATTGGTTTCCCGTGCTGCCTGGCGGGGCGGAGCACTACCCAGAGAGCGCTGCGAAAGATCATCGTCCCTTTCAATCCCTCTCTTCTACCTCTCTTCTGCATCTCTCCTCTAATCACTGTCCTACTGCCTCGTCTCGTCCACCCACGTCCGTTTTTTGTGAAAGCAGAATCGCACAGAAGCACAGAAGAAGAAGAAGTAGAAGGAGGGCGTGGTTTCGTTGTTTATGCAGGTACAGGCTGTTTTCCGGGGTGTCTGGATTGGTTAAGGGGCTCAGGGTCGGGACCTAATGAGGGAGCGGCACCAGGATATCCACGTAGTTGATGGGGAAGAAGCCCGACTGGCCGTTGATCATGCCCTCGTACCAGTTGTCGTCGATCTGATTGGTCAGGGTGATGACGTCGCCCTCTTTGAAGCCCAGCTCGCCTTCGTTCTCTGGTTCGAAGTCGTAGAGCGCTCGGCAGCACGGCTGGTCCATCGGGGCTGTGAGGGGACACACAAATACGCAACGCAAACTTTTAGCGTGCAGCTAAATGCAATCGGCAGAAGTAAAAAGCTAACGTTAGGCTATAAACGAACTACCCAAAGGTCGAATGTCGCCCCATTTAATGTCCTCGACAGCCTCTGTAGTCTCATTTAGACACGTGTTAGCAACCGCCTTTTTAAACGCACGTAAAAGCTTCTAAATTCACCAGCGAGGGATTTACAGACGTGTTTTATGTCGTAGAACAAAACGTGAAAATCTCTGAAGCTCGTGTTAAACACAGACCTTATTTCAGACGTCGAAACAAAAACACATTCAAAAAACACACTGACTGCATTTGGTTCCATGTAAAAATGTTTTCTTCTCGTCGTTGTCTGCCCTCGAGTCGAGGGGGGGGGGGTCCCCAAAATGCCCGGATGAAAAATGGCTGCCAAACCAAGTGGGATTTGGTTCCACCTTTTATGAAGGAAGGGAGCATTTACATTCCCTTGATCCCTCATTTTTCCTCCCTTCCACAAAGGGAATAAAATGCAAGCTTCCAGCATGAAGAGGATCCCACAATCCAGTGCACGAGATCGCCACGCATGCGTACGAGAGGTACGGCACTGCACTTCCTTGCTAAATGTGGTTGTGAGGGCTGTTGGATCTCGTCTAGTGTTCCCGCCCCTTCTCTCCTTCGATTGGAGGAACCAGAAAGCTTCACTTCTTCTACGTCAAGAATTGCGTCACCAAGGACTCGCTAAAGGGAATAAAATGAGGGAAGGTAATGTGCTAATTTGGATCTGAATGCAGCCCTCGACTTCGAGGCGAGAAAACAGGAAGTTCTAAAATGCTAACTAATTTAAAACTACAAACTCGGGTGCTCTGCGCCCCAGCCCAGCGTACACCCCCGCTCTGTACCTGGTGATCTTCCGGGAGATTTGGCGGAGTGTATCCCCCCGTTGTGGCTCTCGCTGGGCGGCAGCAGCTCCAGGGTCATTCTGGGTTTAGGAGTGAACTCTTTCCTCGGTTTAGTGGACACTTCTTTTATCCTGCAGGGCCAGACACGGTTAGAAACACACACTTTGTCTCACCACATCAATCTGTTTTTTTTTATTAGTTATAGGTCGATCAATACCTGTCCTCCATTTTACTGGTGAGCTGCTGGAGGATTTCTGCAGAGCGGCTGTGGTACTCCAGCTGAGCCTGGACCAACGCTGCCAGCTGGCTCACCTGCTCGATCTGCAGCATGCACACGCACACGCACACGCACACGCACACGCACACGCACACGCACACGCACATGCACACACACACTGTTCTGTACCATGCTGGGCCCAGGTCTGGCTTGGCACAGCATGGCACGGCTCAGGATTGCTGCTCTTTGTTTTTTCATTACAGTATATATAACAACATCAACAATGGACACGCTGAATATTTGATTAT
>JAOVVB010063722.1:0-14239 GCA_028570985.1 Heterobranchus longifilis | reverse complement strand
GAAGAACTACAGTCGAGTGCATGCCTCGCACACCAATAATTTTTCATTAATAAATCGTTCTACTGCATCTTGTTGATTGTGTGGTCCTTGCTAGTGAAACATATATGCAAGCATTGCACACATTTACTTGAGGAGAACTGTCCCCCGTTAGGGATGGCAGTCAGTTCAGGGAAAGGGCAGATGGCCTGGTACTAGCTACTGACGGGTAAAAAAAAACAAAAAACTGAGAGATGCAAATGGTGTGATACAAAAGATGCTATGTAACAGCACAAATATAAAAAAGAGAGGTGAAACAAACAAAATCTGAGGTCAGATCAACCATCTTCTAGCCACCCATCTCTTAAACCTCTACTTGATTCTTCTCAGCTGCCATCTGGTGCTTGTTTAAATTCTTGATGCATTCCACGTTCATCTGGAACTCATTTCGGGTCGGCCATGCTTTTCCATGGATGGGCACACTTCAAAGACAAAGCCGGCACACCTGTTTTAAGAAACATGCCCCCGCTATCTCACTATACAATTTTGGGATGATGATTTTGGGTGATCCATGCTTCGGTAAAGGTAAAACCCAATCACTTGTTGCAAAACAAGCATCTACCGAACTACCAACCCTGTCATCCAGGCATATCAATGTCTATGTCCAGAAACCTTACCTTAAACTCTGGAAGTTTCCTCTTGCCTATGCTCCTCCTTAGCAAGTTATCAAGCGTAGTCCAAAATGATGAGGCTGTACCTCTCTCTTCCCTGTATTTGTACTACTAGCCTTTTCATTCATCCTGTGCCAACCTGTCACTCATGCTGACATCAAAGCTCCTCTTGGCCAATGAGATTCTCCCAGAATCAAAGGTCATAATCCCATGGTGGTGTGTAGTGTGCTAAGCCTTTCCAGTACTTAATCATGGCCCACTTACAAACAGGCTAATACAAGCCTACCAGTTCTGTGTTTGCTGACTTCCACAGGTACAACCCATCCTCCCTTGGCTAGCATGCTCAATCTCTTTTAAACGCCACTCACAAATCCCTTTGCGTCCTTTGTCGACCTTTTGCGGTCATTTTGTGCTGCTGCCATCCAAGGTGTGAGCAGATCAGGATTCATTAAAAAGTCTTACAGTGTTTGCAGTCAGCAGATAATGTAGGATAAACACAAAGTCCCCAAGTACAGCACAGTATAATGTGCATGTACAGATGATCGTCTCCAAATGCCAGCAAGAGGCCATCAAGTGTGTCTACCAAGACTGTAAGCACATGACCACCAACATTTGACTATTTCTGTGGCTATGGTGTGGATGTGGAATTGGTCTGATGATTTTATACCAAATCAAATTTGGACCTAGATGGAAACAAACAGATGGAGTAGTGGAGGTGGACGGGTGGCACACCTTAGATCCCAAAATACTGACCATAATTTGAATGCCACCACATATTTCAATATTATTTCTGGGCATGTGCATCTTGTCATGGCCACTGTTTAACTTATTTCAAATAGTTCCTGCAGGATAAGGCTTCAAGCAGGTTGAAGGCAACTCTATGAATTCAATAGCTTCAATTTACTCCAAAACACTTTAGGAAACAAGTGGAGCATCATTAATATTTGGCTAAGAAAATCTACGTGAACTGCAAAATGCTATAAGTAAGGTGTTCTCAAGGTAGTGCCCATGGGACTTCTGTGCCTGATAAAATAAGTGCAGTAAAGATACTTAATTCATTTCTGTTTTATGGTAAATGACGAGGATCTTGATAAGTACCTCAGTTTACCTTGTTAAAAGGGTAGGCACATTGTTCAGGCTTGACTGCTAAACCATCCTGTACAAAGATGACGCACTCTACTTAAGTAGGGGGGGGGGGGGTACTGCACTGGCCAGGCAAATTGTTTTTGTACACAAGCTAGGCAGTGTCAGGATTGGTGACCTTTCAACATGCCAGCATGAGATTGCACTAATTTCCAGTGATGACGGCAAAGGTCTGAATGTAGCAGGATAATCCCAGCTGAGTTGTGTGAAGATAGGTGCAACACTTATCCATGATCAGCCATGCAATCCCATCAGAGCTCCTCCTCTGTTTGCCAAGGTACATTTGTAAATGGTGATCATTCCTCTACACATGTTTGTAATCTTGTATGATCAACTACACATCCAGACGTTAGTCCTGAGCACATACTGTACATCCAAGACAAATTACTATCCACATGAACAGACACATGTTTGCATCAGTCACTGTACTGTCCTAACACGATTGGCTGGTCGGCTGGTTAGCTTAAAGTGGCTTCACTTCTTTGCATACCATCCTCCATACCTTGATCTTTTAATAACAGCATGTGTATTGATTTGCAGATGTGCCTAATCCTAGTTCGTGAAGTTAAAGGAATATAATGGCTTTTTGAGCTGGTAGTAAATTAAAAAAGACAAATGTCCTGGCATGTCTCTGAGCATGATGCAGTTAATTGCTGTCAGGCTGCAGAGGCTACTGGCAGTTACAGCTACTTGGCATGCAACTTAGTCTGTTAAGCAACAGGACAGTCAGCTTGTAACCTCTACACTAAGAACGTACTTCCACTCAGCCTACTATGATGGCCAACAACCAGCATCCTTATCAAATTGTTTGGGATGAAATCAAGAATCAGGCAAACGCCATCCGATGCATTTAGTGCAACTGTTTGATCAAGGGTAGGCACATCTGTCTTTTTACAGGCATTTGAATAGTGAGTAACCAAACACTTATACAAGGTAACGGAAATGTCAATACAATTCTAAAATACAATTAATGAGGCGTACATTTTCTTTTTTTTGGATTGAATTGAAACTAATGGGGTACCCTTCCAGTCTCATTACAACAAAATAGTCAAGATTTACAATTTAATATCCTAACTGTTGAAAATGGTTATTCGGGGCTTCACAGATCTCTGCAAAATGGAACATATATTACCAAAAAACAAATATTGGCTACAATCTGCCTGACAGACTAAGGAGAAACACATGCAGAGGAATATGATAATGCTCATTTCCTGCCAGGGGCTTTGTGTCTGAGCCAGCTATGTTAATTATACAACGGGTTGTATTTGCACTGCATGAGTTTAGCAGGATCGGTTCCAGTTGATGGCTTTGCTGAAATCCATTTCTTGACTTTGAGACATTTGGAAGAGTTCTCTTAGCTTACTGCACCCAGAGCGACAGTAACTGTGTTTATGGATAATTATTATGTGGAAAAAAAAAAAACAGGTTTGGAAGTAAAAGTGACTTCCCAAGATGTGTGTCATTTGCAAACTTCAAACAGCCACAGTTTTTTTCTTAGTTCATTCATTTCCAGGCTTAACTGTAAAACTATTGCAAATTGATTAATTACAAACAATCAATCAATCTTAATCCTGACGTTAAGCATCCTAATTCATAAAATAAAGTCTCACTGAAAGAGAAACAAGTGAGACATTTACATTTACCTTTTTACCTGCAAGTTCTGAAACCGAGGCTGGCAAGGTGCACCAAAGGTAAAGATCAATCCAATCAGATGTAAACCATCTGAAAAATGCATTGTCCAAGCCTTTCAAACTCCCCCCTCTCTCAAACAGATTGATGACTAAAGAAAGATAACATCATCTTTACCTGCTCCTCCAACTGATGTAGGGGGTCTGCATGTAGTCAGGTGTGGTTTGATTCTTCTGCTTCTCCAATGAGTAGCTCTGATGATTGTCCGCAGTGCTACTGTGCAGCCCAGTTAGACTTGTAATGTTGTTGGTTTGATTCCCTCAAGGCTGCACCCTGGTCACCCTGGTTGAGCCGAGAGGATGGAGCATGTGTTGTTGGTGGGAGGATGATTGTGTGGGAGTTGGGATGTCCCTTGCCTAGTTTTCTGCCAGCCCAGCAGCTTTTTCCGCCTCTTTTTGTTTTGTCTCCTCATTTTTTTTTTTTTTTTTTTTAGAAATTGAAGTCATCAGTGTGGTGTCAAGGGTGAAACTGCTGTCACTCCACCCAACTTAACCATTTGGTCTACGATGAAGGATTTGCTCTTTACCCCCTTACTCTGGGGGGGGATGGGTGCATGGCCATTTTATGGCTCGTTTCAGCTCACAGGCCTCCGGGTGTTTACTCGGCTGTCAGGTGAGGTTAGAGGAGCTTAGAGGGGTTTTCTCTCAGACATTCACACCCAACTTTTTACAGGAACGTTCCCTATTTTGTGTTTTACAACCAAAGTCTTCTTTTTGTAGATTTTCCGATCAGGGATAATATATTACTCACTGACGTCACTCTAGATAATTTCTACACCTGGTCATGGCAGACACAGCTTCACAATACATCACTGTTTATTGTGGTAGAGCAGGAGCCCCAGACCTCTATTAAAGTTAACCACTTATTTGGAAGTAAAAGTTCAACTTTAATAGTTTTTTAGTGGCTCACCCGTATGATATCATGGAAAATTGTAATTCCAGTAAACCTAGGGCTGTATCCGAGTATTTGTGTGCATTTTTAGTTTGATGTTTTCGGATATGTATCCAAAGAGGAAGAGCTAAATCAAACTGTGAGATACTTTGTTTTTACTTTTAGTATGAACTGCAGTTGCCCCCACAAAGTACATCTACTGTTGCATGCAATATGCATACAATTGGGACATACTACTTCGTTAAAACATTGCTCCTTAAACTTTGACCCTCTTACTCATATATCCGTCACCAGTAGGTGATTTAAACATTTTTAACAGGAAGGATGGACCTCGTTTGTTTTGTTCACCCGTGACTAGCAAATTACTCTTTTGGTCCCCTCCAGCTATATAGTTATATATTATAGATCCAAGACAAAACTGACAGAAGGGGGAGACTCAGAGAAAAAAAACCGCAAATATGTACCTGTCTGCTATTTCAGCACCACGGACAGCGTTGTGGATTCATCAATACCGCAGAGTCAGGCTACTGAGATTTCAGAGCCATGGTCGGGGCCATAGATTCTAAATTGCACAAACCTCAGTCAGATGAAGGATCAATGAGTCAGACAGACTAAACTACGATATTCAAGTAAACAACCCCTCTGCCCTGCACTCTCTCTGCTATGGGATGGAGAGAGAGAGAGAGGGGGGGGGGGGGCAGGTTAACAAGGAGGATGCATTGTGGTCATTTTGCGACATTAAATCACCTTCTGTCCATCGCAGTCTGTAGCGCAAGCTGTCATCTGTCTGTGCTCTCTCAGCGGTTCAGTCGCTTCCGCTGTGCAGAGCATTGTGGGTCAGAATAGCCAGAAAAGCATATCGTGCAAACTGCAAAATATGATGGGATGCAGGTGGACATGCTGATATTTTTGCATAGTAAGTAAGTAAGTAAGTACAATTGTATTTATATAGCATCTTTTAAAACAACATTACAAAGTGCTGTATATGCAAATAGAAAATGAGGCAAAATACATATATATACAAAAACATAGAATCACATTTATATGCTACTTATTTTATATTTTATACACTATTTTATGTGCTATTTATAGGCTACTGCATTTGACACACTATGTATTGGGACACTCAAATCAATAAATCATTTTCTGGCAAGCTAAATAGTATGGTAATATGGGTATTAGAACTCAATAGTCATGACTGATAATAAAAACAGGTAGTTTTTCTTTTTTATGGTTTCTGCACATTTTGAATATCCAGTTTCTTATGCACATGATCCGTATTACTGTCACAAATGAGTCATTTCGAGGTGTTTTTTTTTTCTACCATTTTACAGCCACTCCTTTTCCAATGAGTGTGTATGGGAACACATATTTTGTACCAGTGTGCTTCTACTGTCTGGAATCAAACCTACATCTCTCTAGTGGTTGGTGAGAAACTCTGAAGTTGATGTTATTTAGCCATTACCGCTCCACAAATATGTGAAAAAAAGGGTTAGAGTTTAAAAAAAACTTGAAAACTTGAGCAGGGCATTCATTTACTATCAAAGAAGAACCTTAGAAGATGGATCAGGTTAATGTTGCAGTCTTTTTCTTTCATCCCCATCCCATCTTCTTGCCCAGTTTCTCCAGCCATGTGCATTGCGTGTCTGCGTTAAGGCTACAGATGGGACATCTGGAGACCATCTCTACACTTTTAGGGACTAGGGTGAGAAAAAGAGAAATGTACAAGAGATGTGGAGAGAGCTTGAAATTAAAGAAGGAAGGAAAATATCCAACTGCAATTAGGAGAGAACTGAAACGTGCCAGTTGAGTGACAATCTGTAGAGAAAAGTTAACGACACGGAATATGAATAACATCAGACATAAAGAGATAGAAGAGCTGGAGGTGGTCTGCACTGAAGGATGATCTTTGGATATGGGCTGCCAGGCGGCAACAGCTGACTATACTTTCTCTTACCCTCCCCAAGCAGGAGGATGTGAGGCTTATGGCTTTATAAAAGGACTTTATTGTCTAGACACGGGCAGCAGGAGCTCGACTCAGGATTTAAATAAGTGTGACCCAGGAGGAAGAAGAGGAAATTGTCCTAGATTGGGAATCGGTACTTGTTGACCGTAAAAAAACATGTGAAATGTAAAAAAAAGCTGTTAAAACAAACCCGTAACATGTTTAATGGTAGCGGCAGCGAGTGGACTGCTAATATTTTTCGCTTCCCGACTCGTATTGGATGGCATAGAGAAGTGTTGGGTGTTTAAATTACCTCCCAGCACCTCCAAGACACGACTACTGACTTTCATTTAGTGGGTCAAATCTGAAGTAAAGCTCAACTTTACAGCTGGATCTAATTCCAAACACCTAGCAGGAATCAAATGGGACATCTGGAAACCATTTACATAATAACTGCCACGAATCTAATCAACTAACCTACCATCTTTGTAGGAACTCTAATACTCTTTAAGAAACTATGTTTCCAGCACATGTGGTATAGACATCAGCCAGGATTAGCAGTGTTGTTACAGTTCGTGCACAGCTCTGCAAAGGTGCTATGGATGCTGTAAAAACAAGTGACAAGTTAATGCCAAGTAATACGCCCCAAAACAGTAACTATGAGTCTTTGCTCCTGATTTATTATCCACAGTATCAGTGCATTCATCACAAGGGACACTTTAGAGGATGTAACGGGGCTGTAGTGTGAAGTAGTTTCATCTGTCATTTCCTGCAGTGACGACAGTCATCAGTCTTGTTTGTTCTCCAGTGGAAGGAAGATAAGAAATTGCTTTATTCCAAATCTTAGGATTCCAAAAAGTTGTGTATTTTGAGAATAATCTGCTGTGAGTTCCAGACTTTATAGACACTGATACTCTCTGGAACACATGATGAATAGCAGACTTTTTAAGCTTTGATAGTATCCAGAGTCTTTTTTTTCTGATGATGTAGGCACAATCTGGTCCAGCTTAGTGGTTATTATTATTAAATAATATCACACAACAATAGCTTGTTTTGAGCTGCAGTTAAATGTCAAAGTAAGAACCAAGAGTCTGCAACACATGGGCTGTAGTACTCGAGTCCGGTCTCGGTCTCAAGACCTCTTTTTGATGTCTTGCCCTTCTTGCACTTGGAATTGTCGCGGGCTAAATTCCATGCATTGATTATTTGATTATTTATGTCCATCCTAAATCATTAATCACTATATTAGCATTGGAAAGACACTGTTGCCTATTATGGTCGAGATTTGCTCTGGACTTGCGCTTGACTTGGACTCGATTAAGTTGTTCTTGACTACAGTTTAGTTTATTTAGCACGTTTAAAATCCAGTAAAACAATTATACATATAAAAAGATGAAAAAAAAGAAGACATGCAAGGGAAGCCTAAAAAACCCTCAAGGGGCTTGACAGGTGGAATTCCCTAAACTAAACTAAATTCCTCAAACTAACATATGGACATAAATAGATGAACTTATCATTTTATGATAAGCACATAGAAGCACGCATGCACGCACGCACGCACGAATGCACACACATGCACACACACACACACACACACACACACACATGCACATGCACACATACAGCCCTGCCACAACTTTATGGATTAGTTATAAATGTTCATAAAAAGTTCTAATATTCAAAATACAGATTGTACCGCAGAGTGTATGAGACAGCAGCATCGTCTCTAATTCACATCTGTTAATGTGCTCTTATGAATTAAAAAATGACTTGCGCCAAAAAATATTCCAAACTCCAACATCAGTTCAAGATTTATTCAGACCCCTCACTGGTGAGTTGGATGGTACCTTTTTGAAAGATGGTGCAGAAACCAATAGGAATGTGCTGATTTGAAAGTTTGATTTCTCTCTGGAACACCATAAAAGATGTTGCTCCTCCAATCACAGGACTCAAAGCACCTCACCCCCACAGAGGGGCCAAAAACCTGAGCAGAAATCTCTGATTGAAGTTACCTGATGAATAACACTGCAGAAAAATTACTTTCTCTGCAGGAAAATAACCCTAAAAGACCTTTTGATGAGCCTGCATGAATCCTTCTTAAAGCAGTTCAGTATTGGTTGTAAAATAAAACTTTAGACAGAAGGTTTTAGAGAAATGATAACATTTAGCCTATCACTTTTGACCACAGTTCAGCCAAATGCAGAATAAATGTATCTTATTGGAAACGGTTACGGAGGAAACTTTAACTGTTTGTATTGAAGCTCCACGGGGAAGCTTTACTGAAAACAAAATACTCTGAAATTATCATGGGATATTTGTGGTTTCTGTCAGTTGGAAGGGTAGATTTACACAGAAAATATCTTAAAGCTGCAAAATTCAGCAAAACCCTGCAACCCCTGCATCCCTCCAGGACCAGCAGTTTCTTTGTTTGACTCTACAGCTACATTGAAATGTGGGACAGAACAAAGATGATAGGTTCTCTGCATAACTACCGTAAATTAATGACTTGAGAGACACAAAAGGTACGGCTCCTTGAAAACATGTGGGTCATGAATGTAAACTGTATATCTGAAACACACCAACAGCCCCTTGGAAAATAAATAAATGCATCATCCATCCGTGAAACATTATTGTGACTTTATCCCAAAGATGTAAGCCAGAAAGGAAGACGGTCGTTGCCAAAAATAACAGCACACTCCACAGAGTAAATAATAATCTGCAGCTCATCATGCTCTATTGTAACGCTCAGGTGTTATCTCTGCGGATAAGACTCACTGTAGATTGTATGTTGTTTTGTCTGTTGCCTTCAGCTTATCCCTAAAACTAGACTATAAGAGAGGAGTTTCTAATGTGTATTATTCATACTGTCACCTATGTTTTTCCAAACATTATAGAGCAATATGATATTTAGTATTATAGGTTTGGGTACAGTAAATTCACTGTAGGGATGAGTTCCAGTTGAGAACCAGTTACAAATTGTCCAATCCATCGAAATCATATGCCTCTGAGCTTATCAATTATTTTTGATCAATGCCAGCAAATGGCACATGGCATCAATTCTCAATTAAAAGCGTGTAATAATGCCTGAAAATTGCATTTGCACTTAAATGTTGATGCAGCTGCCACACAAACTGAGTGCCCTGCATCAGCATCCACTTATGAGAGGGGTGCCCTTTTTTTCACTTGAGCACCTGCCCCCCAAAATGTCTGTGCACGCCTCTGGTCTACGCTGCTGGAAACTTGCAACAAGAAGGAGTCATGGCGAAGAGGAAGAAACGGTCCAAAATGCGACTTAATTTCACGTAGAACGATGACAACAGTGCTGCTTGTAATGTCTGTAAAATGATCAGTAATATGCTGAAACATCTTTCTGTGCAACATCGGCTTAAATTCCAGGAATGCCATGTATTTGACACGACTCAGTGTCAAAGTGCCACTGCTTCCTTGGTTTGGTTTTTAGGTTTTTTTTTTTTTTTTTACTTGACTATAGAAAACCTAAATGAAAATGAATGCTGTACAAATTATTCTCTCATTTTATCTACACTGACTCAGACTCTGATATAATAAAATGTTATATGTTGATGCTGAAAATGTTTTTCCCCACAGAAAATTGATCAGGAATCAATAAGGGAATCTATAAATAATCGGACCGATAAGCAGAATCTATAATGACATTGGTATCAATAAAATCGTATCAATTCCCATAATAGTCAGTGACATCAATGCAGAGATTTGCAGAGAATACCCACATTTGGTTACTTTATAAACACTTTATACAGTGTAAGTAATGGTTATATTACATCATGTGTAATGTATTTTGTTTTACTATTTGGCAAGCTCAAAGTTGTCTTTATTAGTGGCTAATTGCAGATTTATAAATAATATAGGATTTACTAACTATTAATAAACTATTATATTTATAAACCCTTTTATAAAGGATGCCTTGTTTAAAAGTGGTACATACATTTTAGCAAATTTTCATCAGCAAATTCAATATACAAGATCATCCTTAAAGTTGATTACAGTTATGCTGAATGAAGTAAGATGGCATTATCGTTTAGTTTGTTGTTACACGCTCGAAATTAATTACAGCAGGCTTAAAAAGCGATATCATACAAATATGTTGGAAACATAGTTTATTCAACTGTGTTTGGTTTCCTCACAGCAAATCCAAGAGCAGTTACCGAGTCAAAGGCCACAAAAGAAATCACGATAAAATGACCTAAACAAAAAGTGATATCCTAATAACATAACTTCTGCTGCCAAGTTGACTTTGGTAAGAAGCATTTGTCAAACATGGTGAACAACAACGTAACAATGAGAGCGCCTTAACTGCAAAAGCTGTAGTTTATTATCAAAGAATGGTACCATTGGTTGCATGCAAGTAATGCAAATGTATACAAATCAGCAATGCACATGGACAGTAGACAGGAATTAGGTAACATAAAGAAACAATTTGACTCGTGATTTCTAGAAAACATCATCCTATCATCTCAAGGTCTAACTGAGCAGAGAAAGTAGTTTCAAGGATAGTAGTAATGTCTTTTAATCATGTGTACCAAAGGACTTCAGAAACAGCTACGTCTGACTTAAATTGGGCTTCGAGTTATTTCTTCTCCCAATATTTTACTTTATAGTTCAAAAATGTCAATCAGTGCTATTTGCAAGGCAGACAACAGCAGACATGAGTAAATAACACTGATTTTTTTTTACCCTTAAAATCACTTTGATTCATTCAAGATGTTGAACAATGTGACTGCTATGTAACTGCTATTTTACATTTGTTCATCATTTCTCACATTATACACTGAAATCTGAGTACGCAGTCCTTATTTGCCGGTCCTTTGCACAGCAATGGATGAATAATTGTACCCATATTATATTATACATGCTAAACATTGGAACATACAAGACAGACAACAAAATGACAATTGAATTGAGACATTGGAGCCATTATTTACTCCATTGTGTCTGCATTCAATATAATCAAATGCACATTTGGAATGTTTAAAGTGTGTGTTTTTTAAGCATATGAATTATTTTTATTCATAGAACTTTTGGTCCTTTACTTTTTATGTATTTTCTTCTTTTTTTTGTCTATTTTTTTGCCTTCATGTTTAGCGCCAAATATTTGAAACGCTTGTTTGATGATGAATTTAACTGATTGCATGAGATCTGTTGCAGAATTGTTGATAGCTTCTCTTGCCATCTGTTGTATCTCAAATTTGCCCAGCTCTTGATTCAGTCAAGATATATGTCCAATTGATGAAGATGCCAGTACAGTACCTCAGATTTGCATACTACTTATGTGCAAGGACATGCGAGTACATGAGGGATATCACGCCATTTAAATCCAGAAGGCTTTGGGCTGAGCTGTGTCATGGTAGTAGAGAAGGAGTGGGGGAGGGGGAGGGGAGGGGGTCATGGAAAGGTCATGGATTTGAGGGCAGTGCTTATTCAAACATGATATCTGAAGCTTGGCGCAGGCAGTTGGAGGACTCAGAGGGCATGCTGCTGTGTGTGATGTTGTTGGCGTCCAGACGCAGGTGCTTCAGGTGGGAAAAGTTCATGGTTGTAACATACTTGCAGAAACTTGCCAGGTCAAACTCTACGGAGAATCAAAAAACGGAGAGAAGGTTATGGAAGTTGGCAGAAAAACAAAAGTCAAAAGCTAGTACATGGCCACTAGTACATGGCCGTTCTACACTTTCCAGATGGTTTGTCTGGGAAGCCATCTGAGAAGCCTTCATTGGAAACTGCTTGGAAAAGGGCTGATGCTTTTAAAAAAAACAAACCTGGCAGGTGATTGGATGAAACATCTGTCTATCAAACTCAGGAGAAATGCAGAAAAGTGCTGTTCTTTGCTCTTCTTTCAATGAAGAAATATTCTCCAGTTCTGATGTAACCGACTCTATCGTGGTATCGCAGCATCTACACATTGTTGTTGAATGAACAGTCGCGCAGCTCACACAACATAAATATCCCACAATGCATTTCGGTAGTGGCAACAACGTTCACAACAGTCAAACGGACAGCGACCAAGGCAGCTCTGTCACGTCAGTAACACTAATGTTTACATTTCTACAGATTAAAAATCCCCTGAGACCGTTGGAGTAGCTATTTACCTTTTTTCCAGTAATTTAAACATTAGCTGAGGTTGGCACGGGTTGGCACGGGTTACCATGGTTACGTGTCCAACCGGCAAGGAGGCTCACATCAGTGCGTCCGAAAAGATTCATACTACTGTTTATTTACACAAAAGTACATTGAACGACAGTATAAATATGTAGTACATAGTATGTGATTTCAGATGCCATAGTAATTAGTCGACACTGCAATATCTACAAAATATTACTTTAATATAAGCCCTGAAACACACAACACGTATATGCCATTATATGAACCAGGAGCTTCAGTTTAAGCTGGATGAAAGAGCCCGTCACAGTAATAGGTGATTAAGCCCTGTTGCAGACAGGGGGCCACAGGGAGCCAATTGATCTGACCTTTGAACCCTCACTCTGATGGAGGGGGGTCTCTGGAGGTCAGGCCTGTAAGGGATACCCTCTTTATCCTTCCCCCAGAACAGGAGCTCAAAGCTGGGGGAGGCGCCCAGCCAGGTCCCGATGGTCTCTGGGGGCTCCCACCACCAGCAGCATCGCATTCATATGGTCAATAAGAGCCAAACAGCAAACGTCCCAGTGCTCTGAGGACCCTGCGATGCTGAGTGTCTCTGATTTTCCCAAGGGTATCTAAGGCTACATCCGCACTAATAGATTTTTGTTTTAAAATGCATAACTTTATACGTTTACGCCTAGCGTCCACACTACCATGGCATTTCCCAAACGCTGGAAACGCTGCTGACCCAGTTTTAGTTTGGAAATTACGGGGTTGCGTTTTAGTCTGGACGGGCAGAAACGGTGACCGAGACACCAGGACCCCAGGAAGAGCGCCGGGGTTAGAAGCCAATTTGACATTGTGGCCAAACAGTGGTATTACACTTACATAATTTCACTAACATTTTGAAAGTGTAGAAGAGCCACAGATTGAATTATTTAATCCCCATTCAATCAGTCGGAGTGCTAAACCGGATGTAGCCGGCTCGGTCACCTGAAGTCTCTAGGCGCCTGCTGTATCGGCCTCATAATGCAGACGCAGTGTCGTTCATCTGGGGTTTTTAGAGGAGGCAGTTGAGCTTTTTTGACTTCATGTGCCACTGAGCAGCTTTCATAGGAATGACCAGAGCTCTGCCTTGATCTCTGTATCCAGGTTTTATTATACATCCATGGGAGACACAAAACATAGCTATAGGCCTCACGTTACATACCTTTTGTGATTGCACCTTTCTCATTGCCATGGCTTCTTCCGGCGATGGATAATTCACCCGGTATTGCTTTAATATGTCACCGTATTGTCACCACCTTATACTGATGTGTTACTTTCAGTAACAGTTCCACATCGTTGTCGGTCCAAACAAAGATATCTCTGGTTTTACTTTTTGCCATTGCTGTTCTTCCTCCATAGTATTTTCAACTGCAGAGTGACGTTAGACACTCTGCTTCCTGTTTACATGGACACGCACATGCCCTGCATACATGAATGGTCATGTGTGATGTGTTTTCAGGCGTGTTAATATGGACTGAGATTATTTTCTAAATACGGTGCCTAAAACGCTGGACGGAGATCGTTTTCTTTTTAAAACGTCATTTTAAAGGGCCTGCGAGGAGCTTTCATTTTGTGTTGATTTTAGCGTGTTTCAACATTCCCCAATAATGGTTTGTCTTCATAATAATCAGCCAACAGCAAGATATATCTGTGTAGGACGGCCGACATTATAATGTTACGTTATCAGCCAGTTGTACTAATGTCCACCGTCCTCTGTAGTCTTTCTGTTATGCTAACACACTTGTAGCAGCATGTTAGCTAA
>JAOVVB010063712.1:0-14239 GCA_028570985.1 Heterobranchus longifilis | reverse complement strand
TCCTCTCATGGAGCCGACATGAAAACTACTTTGGTTCAGTAAATGTCAGCTGTCAGTCAGCCTGCTGAAGACAGGTTTCACCAGCCGCTGTCACATCAACTCTCAGGGCACCGGCCCAGACTTTTTTTTTTTTCTCACACAGTCGGTGTGGATTGGAAAATAGAATGCGTACGGAGTGCTCACGTCTCGCTCACGTCTCGCTCACGTCTCGATTCTGGCGAGTTTTCCCAGTAAGAAGACAAGGAAAGTAAATAAACAAATACACAGGGTTTGTGCAGCTTAAAGAGCAGAAAACAAGCACTTATCAGGCACTTTCTACCTATATATAGTATCGTTGTGACATCACAAATTTACAGAAGTCCTGACGGCTCGTTTAAAGGCACAGTTTCTGAATACTGGCTATGTATATTTCTGCGTGGATTGAGCGTTTTGATACTTTCACAGTATTTAAACAGCACCTAGACCTGCTTTATAATCAAACAATCTATGGAAATCTCACTTTTTACAATATGAGACCTTTAAACATTATTACTGACCCTATGTCTCCTCTGATTCAGCTCTTCTAATGAACTCAAATTCACATATTTATGCACAAAATACTCTCAATCAAATAAATAAATTTAAACCTTGGCGTCAAATGTGGCAAAGAATTTGACGAAGGGGTGGAACTCCTCAGCAGCGTCATCGTACTCAATGAAATCTGGATGGAGAAAACAAGGAAAAACATTTTATTAGGCGGATAACAACAGTTTCTTTAAGTTTGAAGCTCAGTCTTTAGATCCTAATCTTCAACCTACGAGGGGATTTCTCGCTCTTGAAGTATCCAACCAGCTTGATGACCTCATCCATGTTGTGGAAACCCTTCAGCTCGCGCTCGTTGTCGATGATTTCCACGGGGTCTTCAACCACCTGACAGGAGACATTTCGATCAGTCCTAATATCTGCAGGAAATATTCCACAAGCAGAATAAAGCAGTATGCTGCAGTCTGCTTTAAAGTCTGCTCAATATTAGGGATGGGACAATACTGGATTTTGTCGAGACCTGACTCCCCTAACGGACCACTTAGTGGGTTGCACACATGACACACCCTTTCAAGGACAACAAACCCAAAGAAGTTAAATTCTTGAACTCCCCTCTAGTCAGTTTAGAACTGATGAAGCCCCTCGGATGAGAGGTGAAACGAGCTTTAGCTCCCAGCGATTGACAAGTTGTAATGTTTTGAGAAAAAAGTCGTAGCCTAATGTGTACAGAAAAAGTGACCATTTCATGAGAAAAATAGTTGGAATGTTTGGAGAAAAAACTCATAATTTTATGAGAAAAAAGTAATGTTTACAGAAAAATAAATCTAAATTTTATGAGAGAAAAGTCGGAATGTTTCGAGAAAAAATTTTATGAGAAGAAAAATGAGCTCCACATTTGCCAGCTGCAATATTAAAGTGATGAACACATTAATGCATCAACCATTAATCCAATTATATTTTTTTTTTTCTGAAATTGGCCTAGATAATCTAGATAATGAGTACTTTTGCTTTTGGTACTTTAAGTACAATTTGATGCAAATAATATTTTGAATGCAGGTATTTTACTTGTAGTGGAAATATTTTCACAGTGTGGTATTAGTATTTTTACTTAAGTAAAAGATCTGAGTACTTCTTCCACCACTGGGCACAACAATAGCATTGCAGATGAATATCCGAATCCAGAGACAGATAATGACACCTCCAGTCTCGACCACAGTACTCAGCACCGTCACTCCTCGTGGACCATACATGACTTACATCATAGAGGAACTCCACCAGCGTGTCGGCTGCCAGCTCGCCATCGTACTCGATGATCTCATTGTTGGCAAAGATGTAGATGCTCTCCACCTCATCCAGACCTGGAGAGAAAGAGTCATTATACCCGGAAGATTATTACGGATATTCGTACATAAAATTGCAGGGGTAGAAAAACAGGTTACGTTTGATTCTACTCCTGATACAGTGTGGCTGATAACGGGTCGGAGCAGGGCCGGATCTCTGCACGGGGATTCTCGGCACATGCCTGGGGCCTCCTGGCCACCAAGGGGCCCAGACAGAGGGAGCATAACATATACTTTAAATATATATTTATTTATGATCTAAAACTTAATTTCAATGTTTATATATTTATTTATTCTTTTTTCTTTCTTTTAAAACATGCACAAAATGAGTGTCAATGTGTGGGAAAACAATAAATTAATAAATAAATATAAATTAAATGTATAATATAGGGCTATACTTTCCACTATACTTAATTGAGTAACAAATTGTGCATGAATACAGAAATATAAATAGCATAATAGTCGTGGCAGTTAAAAGTCTTTTTAAAAATTTAAAAATTTTATTTTTTAGCAAATATCAAAATGCACGTATATGGGGGGCTATTGGAAAATTAAAACTAGTAAGTAAAATTAGTAAGCACTACTTGTAAATAGATGCAGGGTTTTATTATATATATTTGCTGAGTTGCATACATTCCCTTATGAATAAAACATTAGACATGGTCTGTTTACTTTGTGTACAGACTGATGAATGCACTTGCACTTTTTAAATTTTTTTGTTTTGACATATTTTGATGAGATTTATATTTGGAATTTAAATATTTATATACCTGCTTTTAGTACTGCTCATGGGTTATAAAGAAGCTGTGATATCTTTGGTCAACACTTGAGGGCAGACTTGTTTCATATATTATCGACTTTACTACAGTTTGAATCCCTAAGAATTTACAATTGGATATTTATTAATAATTTACACTTATTATATTTTTAGTCCATCCAAATTTTGTTTTGTCAATTATGTATTAATTCATTCATTAGTGACCATGGAGTAAACCTGGACAGGATAAAGTTCAAGTGCACCAAAAAGCCACACATATGCTTCATTAAATTAGCAGATTAAAGTCCTATATTTTCTAGAAATCATTTTTTCCCCCAAATCCTGATTGAATGCCGATTATATGACTGGAGACTTTTTAAAGGGGACATATTCTGCTCATTTTCAGGCTCGTACTTATATTTTGGATTTCTACTAGAACATGTTTACATGCTTTATTGTTCAAAAAGCATATTATTTTTCTAATATTGTCTGAAACGCTCTGTCTCTTTAAGCCCCCCCTCCCAAAAATGTCTAGTCTGCTCTGATTGGTCAGCGTTTCCGGGTCTTCTGCATCTGCATTCTTGGCGTCTCTGCGCCGTCATTGGACGGAATGACTGTAACGGCACTGTAGCTGCACTTTCTACCTATACACAGTATAGTTGTGACATCACAACGTTACAGCTCGTTTAAAGGCACAGCTTCTGAATACGGGCTGTGTGCACTTCTCTGTGGATTGAGTGTTTTGATACTTTCACAGTATTTATATATCATCGAGACCTGCTTTATAATTAAAGAAGACATGGAAATCTCACTTTTTACAATATGGGACCTTTAAGTGTACCAAAAAGCCACACACATGCTACATTAAAATAGCAGATTAAAGTCCTATATTTTCTATAAATCTATATTTTTCTAGATTCCAATTAAGAGCCCCATAAATCCAGATTGAATGCTGATTATATGAGTGGAGACAGTTTATTCAGTGTATTATTAATTACTGGAATAAAGAAGTACTTGTTAAATCTGCAGAATTTGAGAAGCAGCATTTGAAGAGTAGCACATAATCAGCCACTTTCAGTGAGAACACCAGGAGAGACCATGAGAAAAGTGCCGATGGAAAGAGACGATTTACACCGAGCCAATTTTTTTTTCCCCAGTTGGTCTTGTTGACAATTAGGCAATGTTTTCACCAGCAAGGTCTCTGTCAGTGATTGGCAAGCTCACCAAGCTTCTTGGCAACAGCCATGTCCTTCTTTTCATCCACCAGGCCGAATCCAATGTCCTCATCGTCAAAATCGCCCAGAACTTGGGCTGCGAGCTGGACAGAGAGACATAGAGGGGGGGGGGGGATAAAGAGAAAGTAGTATTTAGTATCACATGAGCACTGATTCTATCTCTGACTATCATGGATGGACGAGTTGCTAAAATCAGACATTTCCTAGTCTCAGAACTCCACTGAAAACATACTTTCAGTTTCATTTACACGAGTAACCTCTTGGCATTTCATCTTAAATTCAAGGCCTTAAAAGCAAAAGCTTTGGCTTGCTGCCTTGCACTTTCTAAATCGGAGTGAAACCGAAGCCAACAATTGACAGCCCTCATAGCCGGCATGAGAGGAGCACAGAAGAACAAGAGGGGCAGAACTTGAGCCAACTATGTCGAGGGGAAGAGACTCTGCAACAGGTGTTGTTGGAAAGGAGAGGAGCGAAAATAAAGCCGCTGCATACAAGCGCATACATATTTACACATACTTAAGCAATACGTATTTCTCACAGTTGTATACGAAAACGCTGCTAATGCTAATTTGCTCACCTTTCTATTGCACTTGCAGAGCATGAAAAGATGATTGCCCCTTTAAATGTGAGGTTACGCTTTGAATGAAGTGAGTCAAAAGCGTTATGTAGCGCCTTGCAAAGCAGCGAGAATAGATAACATTCGTAAGCGGCCAAACGCCCCAAAGCCCCAGCAACAAATAGCCTGTGCAGTATGTATAGTGTGGTATAGTATGTGCTATGTTGGCTCTTCACAGGCAATCTTTAATGCCATCCATTCTTTTGGTCTCCAGGCTCCAGAGCCATTAGCTCATGATTGGACGAAGGGCCAATTTTTCTTTAATCTCGTTAGCAGCATTGGCCTATTTGCCTTGAAACACTAAACTAAGATAATCGCCGTAACAGCTGATGGGAACGGGTCCATTCGGGGTAAAGCTTCTTCTACTTTAAAGGGTAAGTTCGCCCAAATCAGAAAGAATAGCATGTTTTCTCACTCCTATTCTGTTTAGCCACACAGATTTTCACTTTTATCGGCTGCAGATTTAAAGGAATAGTTTAGTATTTTGGGAAAAAAGGCCTTATCTGTCTGTTCAGTATGAAGCGACAGCCAGCAGCCAGTTAGCTTTGCTCCTGAAGTCCTGCTGTTTCCAGTCTTTGTGCTAAGCTAAGCTAACTGCCTGCTATGGCTTCATATTGAATGCACAGATATGCGAGTGGTATCAGTCTTCTCATCTAACTCTTTGCAAGAAATCGAATAAGCGTATTTCCCAAAATGTCAAACTATATCTAAATGATGTACGTTTCTCGAGACGGTCCTCCCCAAAAAACAACCCTATAGGTTGTTTGTACAAGCAGCTTATTAAGACCCATATTTACGTTTATTGTGGCGGCGGCCTCTAGTGGCTGTACTAATTATGACGTCAGGTGACGTAGTTTAAAGAGCGACAAAGTCCGTGTAGGGAGGAGGGGGGGGTGGATGGAAACTGTTTGACTATGTTATATAACTATGTATATAACTACGTTTACTAAGTAGTTTTGTTGCCTAAACATAAGTCAATAATTTTGTTGCCTAAATCTAACCAAGTAGTTGTGTTGCATGAACTAAATTGTGACCGTTTCACAACATTAACCAAGTGTTTAAAACTGCGACCGTTATGTTTAGGTGGACATGTTGATCCGGTCGGGATGCTGTGAGTCGTATTAGAGGGTCGGAACAAACGACCTCTGTGGTGGCATGGGTTGGAGGACATTTTGACTTATGTCCCACACAACACAATGGAGGTGAATGGGGTTTCATCTGTGCTGTTAAAAGCTCCAGTTAAAAGTAATCCCACTGGGCTCGCTGTCAACTGTCATCGTTCAGTGTTTTGAGCAGTGAAATATGATTCCCTTCTGTTGAATTGGGGTGATGGCAGGAATTTTAGAGACTAACATATTGGCACATAAAACCAAAACTATCTGCAGGGTAAAACATAATTAGTCAGAAAATATGATTTCAATGATTTGGATGAAGTGACCCTTTACGGTCGTTGATGGATGAATGGCAGGGAGATTGGATGGATGTTAAAGTTTGATTAATAGATTAGATGGGAGCTTATTTCAAACATCTTTCCATTTCTCTTTCACAAGTAAATCAGCTTTCTATGGCACACAAAGGTGCCGTCAAAATGTCGACCCAAACTGGCACAGCCCAAGCTGCTGCTGCTGGACTTTTGAAAGCAGTTCAGTGTCTCTGGTTGTTGCTTCATGTAATTTCATCGGTTTGAAACCAAACTGCAGTCAAGGAGTGGAAGAGAACAATCAGCAGATACTGCAGCGGCAGAAGAATCTGTGTTTCGCAGCCCAGCTTTACAGGCACAAAAAGGCAGACCTGAACATACCTGAAAGATAATTGCTGCTTGATCTGTGATCAGCTGCAAGAAGAGGTAACGCTTTAGGGCAAAGCACAATAGTCACAGCCTCCAGGTTTACAACAAATCGGAGTGGCCTTCACAGGAGACAAAATAGGTCCAAACTTAAACACTGAGATTGTACTCGGGTGATTAAAGCCCTGTACACACACGACTATCGGCATGGACGGATTACAAGATAATGGGCCCCTGGGCACAGACATGTAAGAGGCCCCCCCACTCTATCTACATGAACAAGACACCCAGACTCAAAGAGTCGACTTTTAGTCATTTCGCGTCTCTTTGTGGTCATTTTGTGGTTGTTTTGCATGTCTTTCTAGTCATCATTGCAGTATTTGCATCGTCATTTTGCGTCTCTTTGTAGTAATTTGTGGTCTCTTTGAGGTCATTTTGTGTCTCCTTGTAGTCGCTTTGCAGTTTGTCGTTTTAGTCTGCACCTTTGTGGTCTCTTTGTAATCGTTTAGTCGTATAGTCGTCTGTGATTGTTTTGCATCTATTTTTTGTCATTTTATGTCTCTTTGTGGTAGTTTTGTGTCTCTTTGTAGTCATTTTGTGTCCTTGTAGTCGTTTTGCACCTATTTTTAGTCGTTTTACTTTTCCATGTGGTCGTTAAGTGTCTCTTTGTGGTCATTTTACGTCTAGTTTTAGTCGTTCTGCAGACTGCACCTCCTTGTGGTCTCTATGCAGTCAGTTTGCATCTCTGTGATTGTTTTGCATCTATTTATAGTAGGTTTATGTCTCTTTGTGATAGTTTTGTGTCTCTGTAGTCATTTTGGGTTGTTTGTAGTCATTATGTGTACATTTTATAACATTTTGTGTCTATTTTCAGTCATCTGTTTGTGGTCGTTTTGCATCTCTGTCGTCATTTTCTGTCTCTTTGTGATCATTTTGGGTCATTTGTAGTTGTTTTGTGAATCTTTGTGGTCATTTCGTGTGTCTTTGTGATAATTTGGGGTCATTGTGTGAGTCAGGGCCCCTGACACTTTGGGCCCCTGGGCCTGTGCCTGGTAGGTTCATTCAGTAATCCATCCATGACTGTTGGTAACACTTTAATTTAAGTTCCCTTATTTAGCATTTAAGCAGTAAACATACATTTAATAATGTAATAATAACACACTCTAATGTAGTTGTATGCAGCTTTAAGAACATTTAAGTGTTTATTAATCTACAGCAGCAATTATAACTTCTACTTATATTATTACACCTGTGTTTTATCATATTGCCATTAATTATCTTTTTATATAACATCCTCCACTTATGGATGCTGGTGTGGAAACTTATATCTGCTTATAATAAATACATTATAATAAGTTATTAACCATTTATGAAATGTTTATATACTGCATATGAATGCTAAATAGGGGGAGTTAAAGTAAAGTGTTACCAGACTATCATTACCTAAGGACCTCATTTGCAATGCAGCTGGTTTACATAATCTTTCAAAAGTTTTTTAGATGACCTCGCATCTCAACAATTTGTTGTTATTTCTTTATATGAATATTATATTGATATAAAAAGGTGTCCTTGTTTTTTCACATGTAGATTTGAATAAAACAGCCTTTGTTTTTGCTGTGCAACAGTGTCAGAGGTCTGGAGGTACAGTAATGCTCGCTGTGTGTGACCGGGGCTTCTAACAAAACATTATGTAATAACACTGCATTAC
This sequence comes from Heterobranchus longifilis, assembly GCA_028570985.1. Classification (NCBI taxonomy): domain Eukaryota; kingdom Metazoa; phylum Chordata; class Actinopteri; order Siluriformes; family Clariidae; genus Heterobranchus; species Heterobranchus longifilis. The sequence continues at coordinate 6,275 of JAOVVB010063712.1, read as the reverse complement.
GTAATAACTAGACAAAATGTACTACATTTTCACTTCATGTAATAATACCCACATTTTGTAATAATCTGCCACATTTCGCAATAGCCTGAACACAATATCTGATAAATATCCTCACATTCTGTAATAACTTATTACATATAGAGGCACCTTTGTCATTAAAATGTAATAATATATGCATTCATCTTTAAAAAAATGGTTATAACATTATAAGAACAATGTTTTTTTTATGCATTCTTGCATACAGACTCAAACATTTTTTTTAAATTAATTTTAAAAGATACAACAGTAGATTAGTAGGTTATCTTTCATTGGCCATTAAGAAATTCAATATTTGGGAAGTGTAATTTAGCTAAATTGTTAAAAATAAAATGTGCACAAATTAATCCATTGGTTGGTTATTACATAATGTATATATTATTGCATTTTCTCCCACATTTTAGCAAAAAATGTATAATTTATTACAAAATGTGGGTGCATTTATTACATTTTGTGTTCAGGTTGTTAATCACAAATGCAGCAGATTATTACAAAATGTGAGTGTCATTACATATTGATGTGAAAATGTATTACATTTTGTTGAGTAATTACACAATGTGGTGTTGTTGCATTATGTGTTGTTAAAGTAGTATTTTCAGTAATAATATTGTTATTCAGTCATCATACACAATGAGTATAAACAGGATATACAATAAATATACAATATATAGAATAAACAATACAAAACAGTCTCGACAGTATAAACAAAGTACTTAAGAGTGAGGATTTAGTAAAACAAGCATAATACTTATACACCCTCCAAATAATAATAAAATAATTAAAAAAAAGAATAAGTCATTCACAGTAACCCTCAAAAATAGCTTTAGAAACCATTATTTTGAAAACCAAAAGTGAGTTTCACATTCTTAAATTGATGTTAGCATTGTTCCATAATTTAACCCCAACAATAGAAATTCATTATTCCTTGTAAACGGTAAACTTACAAACATCTCTCAAATCATATTTGCACTCATGTATTGAAAAAACAACATTTGTACACAGTCTGGCAATGGCTTTGTTTGAGCTCTGAACATTATTTGCATTATTTTATAATTTACCCAATCATTAAATTTCATAACACAAGATTTTATAAACAATGGATTTGTGTGGTCATACATGTAGTAACCCGTCTTATTAATAATACATACATCACTTAACACAAGATTATTGAATAATTTGAGTGTAGCGTGCACCACTGATTGAATAATTAGATGTTTTAATTATTTCAATCACTACATGGAAGCAGAAGAGTGTCAAGTTACAGAGAAACACATTTGATTTATTTATTCATCTGTAATTAATTAATGGAGCAGTATTAATAAACTTTACTGCTGCGCAGAGCTTGACCGACAAGACACAAATGACCTTTTTTGCATATTCTTCTGTAGATTTTTGAAACATGCCTGTAATTATTATAACTTGAGTGTGACATCTTACTGAAAACGAGGCCTAAATAAGGAACAAGTCATTTAGAGTGAAGATTAAAAGTGACACTGCAACATGCATCTGCAACATTTCTTTAACAGTGTAACAGCATTCATTGCTTTCAACATGTTTTCTCAAAATTGCCTCTCTGTACAAAAATGGCAAATTTACCAGCTCCCTCGGAATAAACAAAAATCTGAACATTTTCTCTGCAAGAACCATGCATCTTTTATAATCCCGCCCCCCACCACTGCAGTAACCCCATACACAAGTTTTTCTTTCTCTGAAAACGTCTGTACTGCAGAAGTGTTTTTTAAAGAATTGACAATGCCAACGATATAACAAAATTGACTTTCCAGATTGAATTTTGAAATTGTTTGTCCAAAACTATTCCCCAAAGCTCATCCTATATCCCCCTCCCCGTTACCACAGGGCATGGCCATATTAGTGACACTGGGGTATTTATAAAAGAGGGAAAGTTCCGGGTGCGTGCAGTGGGGTGGAAGCAACGCGGGGAGACCCACAGCTATATAAGGGCGTGTCAGAAAGCATGTTGAGGAGCAGAAAAGAAGATCCGTTACATATAGAAATGGGTGTGGAAAGGGAAGTCAGCTCATGATGAATGGAAGAAGACACTTGACACGCAAGTTAACACTTCACGGCCATCATCTCCTCCTCGCTCTGCCCTCCCTCAAACATCTCTCATTTCTGCTTTCTGCTGTTTTTCTCTCTCGCCATCGCCTCCTTTCTTTGCCGCTCTGTCGCCAACTGGATATTTTGTCCAAACTTGACACCCCGTCACCCTCCCTCGTCCGTTCCCTCGTCCCGCAGCTACGGATATGTTACATTTGTACATTTCATACGCGCATATCAAGGTTTCTCAAGTGACGTAGTGCAGATCACATGTATATGAGCTGAGTTTCTCATCAGGATGAGGAGGGGACGGTGGATGGCGTGTGACCTGGGTGAGACGGCTGCAGACCATTGTTCCAGACCAATAAAACCAGGTTTTTTTAACGAGTTTGGGACAATAACCAATATTTTTCCTAAACTTACCATCTAGTTTTGTTGCCTAAACGTAAACATCCTTATTTTAACCCAACATGAGACGGCCGTGTGCAGTGGGCACGCACTGGGAGATCTCGGCAGACCTCCACACCTGCAGAGGCCGGGCACCGTTCACTGAGCCGACACACGGAGCTCACACCGTGACACAGAGATGGATTCAAATCAGCAAAATACCTCTTTAAGTCTTTAAATTCACAAAACTACGACCGTAGTGAAGTGTCAATGTAACATATCTGTGGTTTATAGAACGTACAGACGTAACATATCTGTAGTTTATGAAACATACAAATGTAACATATCTGTGGTTTATGAAACGTACAAATGTAACATACCCGTGGTTTATGAAACGTACAATGCCAACATCTTTTCTGGCGATTGGGTTGCATCCAGACCCCATCCAGAAGTGTGGGTGCGCGGAGCCAAGTGAGAGGTCAGCAGTGTAATTGCTTGGCTCCGTCTCCGATGCCCTGTCAGTGTCAGCTTGTCAGGTGACACAAGATGAGGGCAGAGGGCCATGGTGAGTTGTCAAAAACATGCCCTGGGTCCCTGCTGCACTTGGCTGTGGCACCAAATGATGTGCTGGGAGAGGGTGGCCCAAGAGAGGGGTCACATTTCTTGTAAAATAGCCGCCCACATGCTTACTCAACACTAGTCAATTCAGGTTAGCCTGTATATTGGTTATTTTGGTGAAACAGGACTTGACTGACGAGTGTTACTGCTACTGAGTAGAGACGTTTATCTAAAATGTCTTAAGAGTTTATTCTGGTTTCTGAGTTTTTCTCTCTTTGCTGCATGGATTAGACTTAAAGCGCTGTCGAGGACAGTTTTCAAAAGTTACTTCACCTTTACATTTATTCTTTTGGCAGATGGTTTAGTCCAAAGTGACATACAAATGAGGTGCAATCAAAACTACAGTCGATCAAGAAGAAGCCTCAGAGAATAAGTTCCACAATGCTCGGTTTCAAATTCCACAAATCTATAAAAAGTTACAAATTCTACCAACATTTTAAAAATCCCACCTAACACAAGAGTAAAATGTGATCAATTCTACCTGACATGAGTGTAAAAGCAGATTGCAATTGAAATACAGTACGACAACAACAAATTCCACCTAGAACAAGTAAAAAGTTATAAATTCTACTTGAAAATAAGAATAAAAAGCTACAAATTCCAACTGAAACAATTTTACCTGAAATAAGTTTAAAAATGACAAACAAAAATCCCACCTAACACAAGAGTAAAAGTTACAAATTCCACTTTCTAATTAGTGTTTTTCCTGCAAACCAAATACCAGAGGAGATACACTTGACATAATCCAGATTTTAATGTATATATCCATCCTCTCTTTCTGTGTTGGCCGTTCCCGTGTGTTTCTTTAGTGAACAACAGAGCACTTGATGAGTCACACATTTGTGTGTGTGCATCACCTTGTGATGCAAGTCACTCACTGAGGACCCCGGGGACACAAACACACACTCTGAGTGTAACAGCTCCCACAGCAGCTGCACAGAAACAGCTAGTTTTGCAGTTAGCGCTGTTGTCATTCGTCTTTGTGGCCAAAGTTTCAATATTCAGAGCTGTGAAGGAGAGTGCATGTGTGTGCGTAAAGTCTCTGTATACAGAGTGCATGTGTGTGCGTAAAGTCTCTGTATACAGAGTGCATGTGTGTGCGCAATGTGTATACAGTGTGCATGTGTGTTAACAGGTTTTACTTATGTCATAAATGCAGGTAAACCTTGAAAGTTTTAGATTGCAAAATGTATTACAAATCACGTATACTTTACATCACTGTTGAGGTATTTTTGGTTTTTGTGTGTGTAAAATATCCAGATGTTTTTAAAGATGCAGTTATCCCAGTTTTACTCCAAAAACTGTTAACATGGTCCTCTTTCAATGCAGTAATTTCATTTTTATATCAGATTTTAATAACCAAAATAATAAGGTTAAATAAATAATAAGATTTTTTTTTAAACACTAAATATTGCCAATTATTGTCCAAAAACAATCCATAGTATTTTAAATGCATGAATGTGATCTCCCATGCAGCCATTGGTTTCCATTCATTTCTACACAGTACAAAAATCAACTTACAGAGACGTGAAACCTGTTTGAGATACAGTCGGTCCTGAAAATGTGCCTGTTGTTTGGTGGTAAAATATATTGTTGCATGGTAATGTGGTGCAGATTTATTTGAAAAATCTGCATTGTGATGATGCAATATTAAAGTGATTCGTGGCACAAAAAAATACAAGCGGACAAAATACAAATTGCTGAGTTTTAAGCAATCCATTTTCAGACTAGAATAAAAATAGTAGAAACCAATGGCTGCATGGTGGGAGGAGCATTTAAAAAGTCAAAACCTTACAGCATGCTTTAACATGTTGACTCATGGCCCATACACAAACTTACAGAAGACAAGAATGCTGTCTTTTAAAAAAAAAAAAAATTAATGCCATTATCTCAAGATTACAAGTTAATTATTTTCTCGAGAAAACGAGCTTTGTACTCTTGATACAACAAAATAATTAACTTGTGATTTTGAGATTTTTTTTTTAATTGCAAGCATGGCTGTTCTCGGCTTCGGTACAAAATCTTTCTCAAATCTTCTTTAACACCTGGTCTGCAACTCCCCCTAAAAAATGCTGAATCTGTAAAATGAAGAAACATTGAAAAAGGTTTTCAAAGCTGCAAGATTTCAAAATCTTCCTGTATGAGCAAGTGTCCTGGAATCTGTGTGCAAAATGAGGAGTTCAGCCAGCAGCTGTATATAAATTAATAATAGCTGCTGTAACACATCAGGACGTTCTACACCCGGCTGTTACATAACACTGCGCCGGGGTGGTCATAAAAGATTCAGATACAAGCAAGTATAAAACACACACTCTGAATTTCCACCAGCTAGTGCAACTGCATTGTTTTAAAGGGGCAATGTACAGAAATAAGAGGCTGTGTTTTACAATGTTTCTAGAATCTGTAAATAATCTGATTCTTTTAACTTTTACTATTTTTGCTTTTTCAACACGGTCTCACAGGAGATATGATGAAATGCATGGAAAGCTTTTAGAAATCTCAGAGGCACACACACACACTACAACAAACTGAGGTGCCGGGGACCATCTGTGAATGACTCACTTTGACAGCAAAAAGAAAAAAAGCCATATTACAAACATGTCGCATAACAATCTCCACTAATAAACTGCATTTATGAGTCACACAAAAGCCAGCAGGTGTCAAATGTAACACACTTTTTAAAGATGTGTTTATTTGGTTTTGATGGGGGACGTGCAATGATGTGTATTCAGTAAAGTGATGTTTACTCCTTCAATTAAATATTTTTTAGAAATGTACACATGCAACTAATAACATGAATGATTGCTACATTGCATTTGCAGATATTTCAACTGATGCGATGAGAGAAGTTGCGTGATTTGCGCGTCATCGCGCCGCCCAATTTGCGTCATTCGCGCTGCCCGACTGGAACTCACGTCTAATCACGTCTTTACATTGACTTTATATGTAATTCATTTGCGCGAATTAATTTATTCGCACCTGGTGTGAATGTACAGTAACAATAAAACATCAACATGGGTCGTACAGTAATTACTCTGACCACTAGGGGCGCTATTTCAGTAAACGCTCATATGGTTTATGATAGTTTATGATACTTAGATGTTTTGTCTAGCAAGATAATCTCTCCATATGAACACCACTTTTATGATTTTAGAAGTGTAAATGCAATCACCAGA
>JAOVVB010063702.1:0-14239 GCA_028570985.1 Heterobranchus longifilis | reverse complement strand
GACAAAGTATAGACATGAATACAAAAGAAACAAAAATACATTCACCATGCGGTATGCTCAGTGATAATTGATTGATTGACAACCAAATAACTAACAAAATAACTTTGTTATATGACACTATAAATACAATTGAATTAAGAACAACATTCAGGAGAGAAGTAGTTTCAAGCTGAAATGCAGACCAATATGAGGGACGACCAGACCAGACCCTGCATTAATGAGAGAATAATAACAATAATAATAGACAACAACAATACCAGTAATATAATGATGCTAATATTTCTAATAAATTCAGGCACAAGGAACAGAGGCTGGAGATGCTACGTGCACATCCCCGATTCAGAAATTATTAGCATTTTACACTTCGTTCTTGATAATATTCATTAACAAAGTGAAACTGAAAGTGGAAATGGAGCTCTTCTGAGCAGGAGGGGAGAAAGTCGTGCCATATACACGCCATTCCCTGTGGATAACTCACCTTTTGTCTGAGTATACATGATCACTGTGTGGTGGGACGTGCAGCTTTCTCAGAAAATCCTCTTTGACCTGTGAAGAATGAGAAACAGGGAACTCGGTACACGCAGTGGAGGTGTGTGTGTGTGTGTGTGTGTGTGTGTATGTGTATGTGTGTATGCTTTCCATTTGGCTAGGTCCCTCCTCGCTGTATATGATACCTGACTAACCTGAGCAGACTGGTGTTTTCAGTCACCTGTGGGGGGAGCTCCAATGCAAAAACCTGCAGATTTGAACACTCGCAGTGCTGATTCAGAACACTCAGTGTAACTTGAGGATTTGGTGTGAAACACGTGGTTGTTCGTGTACTAAACACCTCTACAGCTGCGTGGAAAGCAGCACTTGTGGAATGAACGTCCTTGAGAGTGTGTTTACATGGCAAAAACAGAAATCCACACAACCCACAGGTATTTCAGAGTGTTGATTGACAGGCGTTTAAGTGCATTGTTTTAAGATCCTGACATTCATGCACCCGCCCCAGAGTGAACGCTGTTCTTTTTTTATGTGCGTGGAAATGTCAACACTTTTGCTGTGTCAGTGATTACCTCGTATTACCTAGTCCCTTTCCCGGCTGGCAACATTTTCTTTGTCTTCTTGCCTGCACATGCCTAATGGACTCCCAGATAGTCTGACAAAATCAAAAGGAAAAGTATAGAGTTACAGACTTTTAGTTTTGAGAAGGTTTATGTTTAACTTTAATGGTACAACCTTTGATCCGAGAGCACAAAAGAATACTTCATTATCATAAACCATAAAACTGTAATTATGCCCTATAAGCACTCATAAGATAATGACTGACGTGGGAGAAATGTGTGAAACACACTTACCTGGTTGAGTTCCAAATATCAGTCCTGGTGTTTATTTTGGCTCATCTTTGAAGCGCTACTTTTAACAAATCCAGAAAACAGAGAGCACCATGCAGCTAAGGTGTGGTGAACCTTAAACCCCCAGGACTTAAATGCCACGAAACTTTACAACACTGATAAGAGAGGGGGGGTAAAAAAGCCACATGATAACCACAGGCAATGTCTGCATAGGACGGACACTTACCAGGAAGTGAGGTCACATGCAAGATGAAATTATTTCTAAGAGATGGAGCTGTACATTTCTTCTATTCTCCTTTTTCCAATCCGTCACACCACTCGTGCTGCTCCCAATCTTCTCTCTATTCATAGAATCTGAGTGAAGTGGGTAGTTCCTGAAAGCATTACGAGCCACAAAAATCCCCATACTTCCGATAGCTTCTGGCATTCACTGTCCAACTTTTTCAGTCCATGAAAAAATGGGACAAATGAGTGATTTTTCATGCTGGAGCCTTGGGTGTGCATGATTCATGAACTGAATTCCTAGTTTGGAGTCCCTCAGGTTGGGAATGGCTGGATTGCTCTTCCTGGCCTGAACTGACATGTATAGCATTTAAGATGCCAAAGCAGCAGCACCAAAGCCTTTTTTTGCCCAGAGCAGGATTTGTTATGACATAACCGGTTAGTCAAGCCTTGACAAGCAAGCTAGAAGCCTAGTTTCCCTTGGCATATTTATGACTCGTTTTTTTTTGTTTGCATTAGCCTACTTTTACCATCAGGTGTCGCAGTATACCTCACAACACAAGTCCTTCACAAGCTACAAATAAACTATGTGACGTAAATCATGTCAAGGTGGCTTTTTTTTAAAAATACATAATTTCCCAATGTTACATTTAAAGCATGTACACAAAGGTCAATATTCATGTTTCAAGTTTTATTCGTCATTATTTGGAAACGTCGTTTCCCACGGCTCAAGGTGCTAACACAAAAATATACAAAAATACACACAAACAGATGTATACATACAAATGTACAGGCACAAAATGCAACATAGATGCAGAAATACGCAATAAGGAATCAAAGTAAAAGATAAAACAGTAACATTATCTCCCAATGTGCAGGGTTTTGGCAGTCGAAATCATCACGCATCATGGTTAAAATGAAAAGATTTTGAATTAAGCCTGCCTTTTGTAGACAGATGTCGACTGATGGCTCCTATTGCATATAAAAATACATCTAAAAAGGCACACGCTGGTGTAAACATACAGCAGATGTATACTAAAACAGAGCTCTGTGTGCACAGTTGTGTACACAAGCAGCTTTAACTTTTGACTTTATTTTTTTTGATTTAGGCGAGATTAAAAAGATTCATTTGATTTCAGAAGGGAACCTTTTTTGAGACAGATTTTCTTTGTTGAGCTTGGCATAGAAGTAAAAATTCTGTGTTTGTAATGTAACGTTGAAAAGTCGTTATGTAATGTTTCACCACTGCAACAGTATTTATTTTTAGTGTCATATAGGCCTGAGTCAACACGGGCCGGGCACTTGTATTTGCATGACACAATAAATAACATGGCTAACTATACTTTATGCAAACATACACACACACACGCACATTTGTGTCAATACTGTTTACAACCTCACACACAAGCATCACAGAGCAAACTACTCAGTTTTTAGGCTATGTTGCTGAAATGAAGTTTAATTAGTGTATGTCTGATTAAGATTTAAAGTGCTCGGCCTGAGGGTGACTAATTCTGCCTTTACTCTGAGTACCTGATTGTTCAACTACTTTAATTAACTTGATTGTCATGGAGAGAGTGAGGGTGTGTGTGTGTGTGTGTGAGAGAGAGAGCGAGAGAGAGAGGGTTCTCAGTTATTGCTCGGCCAGAAGTCTTTTGCAAACCAATACTGAATTAATTGGATTGCATCTCCCCTTCTATGAACCCTCAGCACACCTCGCCCTTTCACCACATAAACCTTGCAGTTAAGTTAATGAATTCACCTGCATGATTAATCCAAGATAGGTATCAGACAGATAAATTGTATTTCAGAATTGGGCAGACTTGGAGTGATTATTTTTTTGCTAAAGGCGAGGGGAAATTAAACTAATATTGTAATATGTTAGGTTCAGGGGGATGGCAATTGTTTTCTGTCAGGAGCTGGTTGAAAATGTGCGCACTTAGGATCAAGTCAAATAATGTGAGATACGTTGTTGTAATCTAACAGGCCAACAGAGGGTGCTAAAGTATTGTGCATGAAAGCAGGACAATGACATTTGATCAGCCGCCCTTCATCACACTTCTCTATTTGGTATGTAGGAGCAGACCCGACAGTGAAGGAGGCATTTACTGAAAATGGGGAGCGGTCAAGAGCTTAAGATGTGCTAGAACTTCTCTTGGCTGGGCTGATGATCATTTAATGTAAATAAGTAACTGCAGAGCACGCACGCACGTGCACACACGTGCACGCACACATTCAGTAATATCTATCTGCTTTTATTCCTTATCCATTGTTCCTGGGCAGACAAGCCTCAGTATTGACACGCAGCCTGACACCACCTTGCCCGGCCTAATTGGCCTCAAGACCTCTTGTTGGTGTGATCTATTGATCAGTCCCACTGCAGATGCTGCTAAGTCATAGGGAGAGGACAGAGAAATAGCCAGATAGGCTATACCGAAAGTAAGCACTGCCAAATCTGGGGATGATGCCTTAAGCTTTGCCGCTCCCTCGACAGAGCTGTGCAGCAAGCAAAGATGATGATAGGGTCTTCACCCTGAGGAGCAGGGGTCCAGAGCCTTGCCACAAGCTGATTCACACACACCGATTGTCCTTTATTGTTACCAAGGGGATGATGGCACCAACAAATGAAGGTTTCTGAATGCCGTGACCCCCCCAAAGATCTATAGACACTGTCTGCTTTAACAATCCCTCCAGAGAGAGCGAGATGAAAACTCCTCTGCGCTCGCAAAGATCCACTTTTTGTTTGATACCTCTGCGGCAAATATTAGGAAGAGAGGAAAAAAAAAAGACAGCTATGAGATTGCCACCGAAGAGCCCTTCTGGGGCAGGGGTGAGTGAAATGGTATGCATGCTGATCTTGTATCTATCAGCACAAACATCCGATACATGATTATTTTTGCCTGCACCTTCAACCTCCTTTCCATTCACATTCAGATCCCAGATCACATCATCTCATTCTCATCTGTTTCCTTTTTTCGACTCCTTCTCCTCGTCCTCTCCTTTCTCAAGCTGTACATCCATTTCAATGTAAATAGTGTCTTTGCTTATCTGCCTCGTAATCCTCCTCACTCATTCTGTACAGCCTTCCGTCAAATCCCAGAAAAACGTATAAGAGAAACATGCGTATGTTTATGAGGCCTGCCACACAATATGTCCTTCGCCACCTCGTAAAAGGCAATACATTCTTCTTTATGGGGCGCACAAATTTCTTATTCTCTTCTGCGTGCGAGAGCTACATTTCCCACATGATATTACATTTATGATGCATGACAAGGCTTACAATTCTCCATCTCCTCTGCAGCATACCGCAAGTATCCAGAGCTGTCCAAAAGTCATGGCTGTGACAACGGGGATCATTATACATTTTTCTTTCTGTGCGGCTGCCTCTCTGTATTCCTCTCCATGCTTCCATGAAATCTGTCTTTATCCCGCCGCGTGAGAGTAAAGCTACCTGGTGCACAACGAGCTCTTCTCTGGGTAGCTGTGTTGGAACGAGTGCCCACTCTTGGACCTTTTCACCAACACGTAAACTTACACACGTGCGCACGTATTCACGCCAACCCCCTGATCCTGCCTTGTGTTTTATTGTCAATTTCAGAGGTTGATGGACAGGGGCTGGATTGTCAGGGTAAAAGATGAAGGTTGTTCTCGCAGAGATCGAATAACTGAGGTTGAGACCCCGTGGAGGGTGTTATTAGGCTGTTATGAAATCTGATCCCTATCAGACTTTCACTGAAGCATGGGGGGGGGGTGTATATCTGTAGCCAGATGCAGTGTAAAATACAAGTGTTGAATTTCTCACTTCCTCCTATACTGTAGCTTTCTCTTATCTACCGCTCTACTTCCCTCGCTCACACACAAACACATTTCTCTTTAGTATCGAACCACCTGTACCTGTGTTTTTCAGTCAACACAGTGTGCAGTCTCCCTCCGTACGTGCACAAAGGAATTGCTTTAAGAAAGGGCACTAATCTTGTTTGTTTTTATATTTCATAAGCATATACACCTCAAGGCACGCAGCATGCACTGCGTCATGACACCAAGACCTGCTGTTAAGTTGCTTCAAAGCTCCTGACAAGATTCAGCACATCAGTGCGAAAACTGCTGTAAAAACAGTAGAATTTATCAGCATTATTAGTACAAATACACAAAAAAATTAACGTGTACTGCACACAATGCGGCAGGAGAGCATGAACATGTATATGACACTATGCCATATCAAACAAGTCCGCAAGATCAAATAAAAAAAACCTCAGTTAAGTAGGAAACATTTATCTTTTGAGTGTATTCACAGCACAGAGGAACAAAAGTCAACATTCAGGCTATTTCCGTTTTGCATGCATGCTTTTGCTTGATTGTGCTTCACTTAACAACACAGGCTTGTTTTGCTCTGGTGTTTTGCACTATAAAAAGAATGGACAGAGTAAGAGTGACGTCACCCCTGGACTCTGACCCGTTTTTTAGAGTTTGGCATTTTGGCCATCGCCATCTTGCGCTTTTGAAACCGGACATTACGTTATTACGCACAAAATACCAAGAAATGAATACAAACAACAAAAGAACAGAAAACAATAAACATCATTATAGTAAAATAATTACTGCACAACTGAAGATGAAGTTAAGATGACCAGCTCAACTCAATCTTAATTGAACGCTAACGAGAAGAGGTGGGTCTTCAGCAGTAATTTAAAGGTTTCTGTAGTCTGAGCAGTTTTTATATTAACCTGTCCCATAGGGGCACCCACCGCTGTGCAGTATATTCTATAGTAGTGTTGCTGATGGCATTGATGTATTGTAAGAGTAACTATTTTGCTTTAGCTTTGAAAAAGGGGTGTCAGGTTGGTAATTATATCTATTTGAATGGAAGCAAGGAAAGAATAATCTCATTTCACGTGGTAAAATGCAGCTTTGTTAGAAAAATATGGATAATTTAAACAATCCAATCCAGGTGCCATACACATAATAAGGTCGTAAATGTGATTTAAAATACTAGTCACATGTGGGAATATCACAGGGATGTGTATTATGTGTGAAAAACAGGTTGCGTGCACTGAATTTGTCACACCTTCACTCATGGTGGCTGTTGCAGAGTAGGTAGAGCGGTCGTCCACTAACCGGAAGATCGATTGCAGTCTACATGTCGAAGTATCCTTGGGCAAGATATACCCAACCCCAAATTGCTCCCGAAGGCATAGCCATCGGCGTCTGAATGTTTATATCCCTTGATGAGCATGTACCTTGCATGGTGCCTCGGTACCTCTGCCATCCTCCTAGTAGTGTAAAGTAAGCGTTTTGAGTGGTCGCAAAGACGAGAAATGTACAGCCCCCTGAAAGTCGGAGATTCGACTAGTCAGTCGCAGACCCCTCAAGTCGACGGAGATTGTTGAAGTCGAGCCGTCATCTTTTTGTCTGTCAGTGTGCAGTGGGTACAAGGGGCTGCAGAGCCGTAAAAGAGCGGTAGAAAACACATTTAATTTCCTATAAATTCTCCACAACAATATTTTGTTATTTAAAAGCTTTTATTGTGAAGCAACAAAATCAGGAAATACTAGCTCTTCTGCAGCACACTTGACCATCGCCATTGCAAATCTAGGGTTATCTTCAAGACACGACCATCGCACTTAACACACAACAACTTCTACAACTAAAAGCGGAAATGAAACAGAAAAGAGCAGATATATGAAAGAAAAAGCAGCGATGCAGGAGACTTAAAGCAGGGATTCTGTTAGATGCTAAAAAAGTACTGAGAGCTGAACACACGAGACTTTTAAAAACGCCTTTTTCTCTGCTGACATTGCTGCTCGCAACACGCTGAGGAGGAGGAGGAGACGTTACAGTCAGCTGTGGACCTGCGTCCCATCCCAGCATGCATCTGTGAATTTACAGCCCACAGCAACTTAATACGATATAGTCTCTGGCTTATCTTTGATACCTTGTGTCGGCAAAAAATTATGTTGCACGTCGTTTGCTTAGTTAGCATGCATTAGCTCGGAGGGCTAACTTGGTTTGTTTAACTTTGCTGTCACTCTCAACGCCCTGCTGAACCCTGTTCAAAAATCTGGCAGTTTAATAAAGCATTGCTTGATAGTCTATATGGGAGAAAAATGATTTTAGTCAAAATGATGAGTCATTTTAATTGAGAGAGGAGATGCAATCTGCATCTGTTGCCTTTATTTACATGCTGTAAAGTCGTCTAACAAGCTGCGCACCATGTGTAGCTTGTAATAAACTGTAATAAAAACAGGCTTACACCACAGAACGAATAGTCGAATCGTAGGAACAGCCCTACAGTCCATTCACCATATAAACATGCATGTGGGGACTTCTCTGTTGCAGAGGCATCAAGATATAATAGATTAATAATGTCTTATTATTCAGTGCAACTGTTGCATCTATTACATACACGTATTGAGATATCAATTTACACGCTGCACGGATACAGCAGCTATTCAAACAACCAGGCTGGAGAAAGGCAATAGGTGGACACAGAAATCTTAGCGTGAATGTGAATCTGATTTGTGAGACAAGAATCATTTAAAGTGACTCTCAGAGCTCATTCTAAACCCCTTCTGTCAGCTGTGAGAGAGCACGCTCTAATCCATTGTCACTGGGTGGATTAATTTGCATAATTCCACTATTGTGCAGTCCCAGATCTTTTTCTGTGTCCTCCTTCACATGTGAAAAGACAAAAAAAAAAAAAAAAAGTCTCTCAAACCTTTGCTACTTGTTGCTTTGGAAACGGGTATGGAAAAAAAACCGAAGAGATGTACATTAGGGCAAGAATGAGAGAACAGGCGGAGGAGAAGGGACTCGGCGGTGCAAAGGTGTAGAGATGAAGAGGGCGTGAGGGTGGAGGACGAATGAGCGGAGGACAAGGGAAGGAAAGACGGAAGATAGATAGAGAGAAGAGAGGAAACTACTGTTCAGTGAATGGAATACAGAGCAATTTTCTGTTACTTAAAAAGTCATTTATCTATGTCGACAGTCTATTAGTCATGTATTCGAGTGTGACCCCCCTCCCCCCCTACACACGCACACACACACACACACACACACACACACACACACACACAGTGTGTGTGTACGTCTGATACTGTTTGCGTGTTGTGTGTCTGTGTGTATGATGAGGCTGTATTGCTTTTTCCTCCAGGGAGGGGAGCTGGAGGGAAGGGAGGCAGCGCTAAATTGCACAGATAAGATCAATATGTAGTTAAGGGGTGGGGCTGCACCTTTCAGAGTGAACACTGTATAATATTGCATTTGCCCTACGCAGTGTTAAATGGATTATTCTTAAAATGTGATGCGTAGAGCTTACCTGTCAAAGAATAACATTTTAGGACGATCGCTCAGTGAGATAACTTTTTACATCTTTTCCCTTCAGGATGCATGGACGGTAAGTTGCAATGAGACTGTCCTCCTGAGAAAAACAACAGTATCAGTCATTTCAGCAAATGCCCCAAAATGTCGTTATGTTTGTGTTAAAGTGACAAAGCTATAGCGGCCACCATAGTTATTATAATTCTGACTATTTTTTGTTGGGAGCAAAGGAGGAAGAAGTTTTGGGATCTCCTTGAAAACGAGATGATGCATCTCAAGGGGTTTATCCTGATATAAGAAAATTCATATAGTGGGACATTATTACAGATAGGGATGGCACGATACCACTTTTTCATGTCCGATACCAATGCCGCAACCTTGAGTATCTGCCGATACCAATCTGATATAGTCATTTTCCCTCTCTTCAACAACTAAGCTGTTAATAATACATTTGACTGGATGCACTTTGCTTAACCTCACCATCTAAACATCCTACTCAACTGTGAAACAAATATTCTACTCCTCTAAAGGAAGAAATACATAGCCCACGACATGACTGCTGCTTCTTTTTATTTCAACTTTTTCACACACACAACTTTTAACAGCATTTTTGATTGGTCAAAACTATTGAAACATTCAAAATTAAATTTAAAGTGCAAAGTGCAAAAGTGCAAAAGTTTTTTTTCGCCGGACAATTGTTTACTGTGGTGGTAAATCTTTATGAATTATTTTTATTATTAATTATAAATAATAATAATTATTATTTTTAAATAGTTGTAGGCTATTTTATCAGATGCAAAAAAAAAACTAGGGCTGCCCCCCTGGTCATTTTGGTCTTAGTTGACTAAGATTTCTTTAGTCGATAAGTCATTTTTTATGCTTTTTTCAAGCTAAATAACTTATTTCCAAGAAATCTGCGAGTACATTTCTGTAAACACAACATTTAAAGTGGTGCTTTTGCAGGATTCTTTGTGTGAGTGTTAGTCAACTAAGAATTTCTTTAGTCAAAGACAGCCCTAAAAAAACTAAATTGGCATTATAAGTCGGCCATCGGTCACCCTGCTCTCAAAGTATCAGTATTGGCATCAGCCATTGAAAAACCCATATCGGTCGACCACTACCTATGAGTTAACAGCTGACACTATTATCCAGAGTAACAGGGACACTTCCATAGAATAAAATCAAAACTACTTGCATGGCTAATCTCACTAGAGGTAAGGGAAAACATGTTATTTTCTTTATTTGGGTGAAGCAAATGGATTCAGATTCAGTGAGACTAACCAGGAATAAGTATCTCTTGCCCTCAGCTAAGAGACTGCTAACCCTGCATGGGATGGAAACCCTGCAGAGCCGTGTCCTCTGTCTCCCCGACTGCCTGTCTCTCTCAGCTCTCCCACTGCTTTGATAAGCAAAACAGCATGTCCTGCTATAAAATCACCATGATATATTAAACATAATCAGGTGCGCTAATGAGGTCATAATTAAGATATGTCATGCATTAATTAGCAAATAATATTTCTCTGTCAAAACACACCTGAAGAATCCAACCAACCAATATGATTTGTAACTGGAAACCGGTCTGAGGCCGATACGATACGCATACTTAGAACATGCTTAGAACATTATGAAACATGTTTATGATGACCATGCCTATGTTTTATTATGTCTCATAAGTTGTTGCAGCAATTTTAGGGTTGTTGCCATTTGTTGCACAGATTCGGTGCACAATGTAACCATTTTTGACAACTCGAGAATTGATAAAAATGGGCAAAAATACCTAATTGAGACGTTGAGGAACACCATAGAAAAATGAATGCTGTGATTTGGTATCAAAATGTTTTGACATTTGGAAATTTCTCTAAGAATTGCATTTTTTTGGCAAGTGGATGGCGAGCACTTCTGTTCTGGAAATTGCTCAGAAACCACCTTATTGTGAATATACCTCGGAAAGCTATACACCCCCTGTAATAGAATGTGGACATGAATATAGATGCTTTACAATTCAATATGGGACGGAGAGTTTGATTTTAGTTCTTTGGTTCATAAGCAACAAATTGTTTTGGTAAGCAGCCTGGATAGCGCTGTCACAAGTTGGCAGACACACTTCCATTAAAGGCGTATTAAAAGCTTATTTTGTCTGCTTTTGTCGAGAAATTTGATTATGATGCATCATAATCAATCAGAATCGCCTCTACTTTTACTTGAGTTTGTTTTTTAATGGTTATTTTGACTTTTACTTTTTAAGTAATTTGTTATGACAGTATTTGTAGGCTACTTTTGACTTTTTAAATATTATTTCTGAGGCTTTTTGTCCTTATGATAGATACAGCTGTAGGTAGACAGGAAAGGGGGTGGGATTTGAACCCTTGGCCGCTGCGGTAAGGACTCAGCCTTTTGTACATGGGCCGCCCACTCTACCTGCTGAGCTACCGGGGGCGCTCCTCCAGTACTCTACCCACCGCTGCATATAGGCTATCTCACTTTGTCTCCATCTCATGCTTTGCCAAAAGTGGACCTTTTCTCAGTCGTAAAGGCTCATAAAGGCTTTCATCAGGGTGGGAACATCGATTAACATCCAAAATGTCACTGTGAGTGCGTCGCATTCTCTCCTCTCTTGCAGAGTGAGTGTTGCTATGGTTATGGGAACCAGCGTCACCAGGTAATTTCTTTCATAAGCTTATGTGAGACTTGACAAAAAACTGAATGTGTGATAGTCTTTGTAACATAACAGCCCAAATGCAGGTCTGTGTGTGTGGGGTGGGGTGGATTTTCATTGGCTTCATTTTAGCCAATACCAATCCATTCAAATATGCCCCGACACTGATCTCGGCTCTGATGATCAATATTTTTATATTAACTATGGATTCGCATGATTACTTGTATATGGAAGGGGTCGCTTGTAGTAAAGAACCCACTGAGAATTATCACCCAACTCTGCAGTTCGCCTCAGCTCTACAGAGGATTTCAGTATTTTCACCTCCATTTGGTGGATTTAGTTTTACGGCCTGCAACTTTACTGCTTTGTTCACTCATCATCGCTCTTGTCAACGTTTCCTGGAGCAGCAGGTGGCTGTTTTCAGCAAAAAAGCTCTAAAAAAAACAAAACACTACATACTACCTGCCCAGCACCAGATGGCTAACAGAAAAAGTTAGCAACGGCAAACATAGTGGAGCATTTAGTTGCTAATTTGCCAGGTATTTCCATAAGACCAAAACCGATCTAAAAGGAGAGTAAATATTGGACTGATAATGCATAATTAAATAAATGTGTTGTTGTATTAAGATAAATTCAGGGAAAAAAAGTTTGAAATAGTCATGCACTTTTTTTTGGGAAACCTGTTTTGGGAACAACTAGGGAAGTCATGTGTGATATGATGTCTCAGAAGGTTTAACTAATGTGTAGTCATCCAAAAAAATAAGACTGTGCATACTTGCTCATTTTTCAGGAATGCTTCACATTCAAATACTAATCCTCGCAAGCTGTTCATTGCAACGACAGCCTTGAACTATTGGCCAATACTGAAACATGATTGGGCTCCAGTGTGGGCCCTGCCTGGGGGAGACGGAGAGAAGCTTAACCAGAAAATCTATTTCTCGAAATTATGAATGAAAATTAATGTCCGTAATTCACTCCGAGCTGTGAGACACTGGAAAAAGGACGGAGAAGGTTCTGCAGAGATGTCGATTGAAACTATTGATTAGGTGATAACATACATTTCACACACTCTGTCTTGTACAAGGTGCAAAACATCAGGTTGGCAATAAAATCTAAGCTTTAAGAAAGGGAACAAGATGTAGTCACTTGTGGCGTTCAATTTGTTTTCAGTTGGGAAAGTAAAATCCATGGTTCAAAACGGTACCCTTCAAAACATCATATTAACAATTCAGCTATAACTGAATCCCCCTTCAAGCCGCAGCCGAAATCAGATTACAATTTTTCAATTACTTAGTATTCAAAGGTTTGCATTTGGAGTTTCTGCAGCAAACACCGGCCCTATAGCTATGTTTATTCATGTGAGCTCTGAGCCAAACCGAGTGGACCATCCATCAACGCACTCCGGTTAGAAGTGACTTTCTTCCGCTTTATTTTCTGGCGTTGTTCAACACCTCCTCCCTCCACCAGAGAGCGGAGCGTGTTTGCTGATGCGTGAACGCAGTAGCCACGACGGAGCCCTGCAGAAAACAAATGCCGTCCCCCGGTCGTCTCTGTCATGGATCATCAGAAACGGTTCATTGTTATTGCTTCCACTGTTACATTCAATGTTGGAACAAGAGACAGGGGGCTAGTTGTGATTGGTATAGTTAAGACACATCAGGCTAAGAACACCTGCTGGTTGATAATTGTCACAACGCGGCAAAGGGATACAATCAAGCGTTGTTATGTGCTGCGTACATATACTGACACACATGCAGTCAGTCGCTATTATGCACACACATACACACACACACACACGAGCATGCGGTAATGGGCAAGTGTGTGTTTTAAATTCTCTTTGATGCTGCGGATACCCCCCACTGTTCTCCATATTACTCTGTTCACATCAAACAGGTTGTTCTGGGAAGAAAAAGGGACATGATGACAAGACTGCGGCTCACTATTCTGCTCATCCTGACGCCGGGCTTTTTGTTCAAATGAAAAATGGGTTCCTCTACTTTTTTTCTCTTCTCTCTTAGTCTCCTTTTTCTCTCTCTGTTGCTCTGCCATGGTTTCTCTTTTTTGTGCCTTTTTACTCATATCAAACCCTTCCTCTTCCTCCGTGTTCTTCCTGCCTTTCTATCTTTTGTAACTCTTGCATCTGTTTTCCTCATTGCAAAAAAAACAAAACAAATGGCTTTGTGTAAATCTTCACACCGTCCCTATTTCTGCTCTGTCCGTGTCTGTCTTTTTCTCGTAAACTGCCGTCCACTACCGTTCTCTTCCCGAGTCACCTGGAGCTTGTCGCAGCACGCCGTCCCATCATAGCTGACCATCCAGACAATGTCAGCGTGAGTCGCAGTTCATAGATGATAATGATCCTGCCCAGCTGCTACGTAACAAGGGACACACTGGGCTCCTCTAACCTACGGTCTTGCGTGTGTGTGCCCATGCATGTCTATTTCAATGTATGTGTAAATGCATTTGTACACATTTTTTATATGCAGGAAAGAAGCGGGGGGGAAAAAGCAACACATTTCCCCGCCCTTGTGTTCATTTTTGTTATGTGTGCAAATGCATCCATGTGTGCACCGAATTCACTGAACTGAAGATTTGTATGGTGGTGTCTGTGCATGAGCCTATTGGTATGGATAGCATGGCATGATCTCGAGCGTGATCTGTACTCGCCGCCTCCCAACCCCCCCCCCCCCCCCCCCCCCCCCCCCCC
>JAOVVB010063692.1:0-14240 GCA_028570985.1 Heterobranchus longifilis | reverse complement strand
TATCCGGCTTCCCACCCGCAGACACGGACAATTGTGTCTGTATGGACGCCCGACCAAGCCGGAGGAAACACGGGGGCCTGCGACCCTCGTGTTGGTAGGCAGGGAATCTACCACTGCGCATTCTTGACATATTGGAATTTTTTTGATGACATACTATAGTATGACGTTTTTGTGTGATTTTGGATGACTTATACTATGACGTTTTTGCAACATACATACACACACACACACATATATATATATACTATATATTATATATATATGATTGTAAACAACCTTCTTTGACAATATTCAGTCACTATTTCGATATGATTACTTTCCTTTGAAACTCCTCTGAAAGCAAAGCGCTGACATTTAGAGCAGGAAGATGGAAATTGCTTGAATGCCAAGGTCCTCAAGAACTGATTTTGTGGCCACCTTCAATGTTTTCCATTTAAATGATGCAAACATCAATTTGGACCTCTGACAATTGTTAGACTTTGATTGAAAACACAATCAGAGACACTCACCGTTCCCCCAAATCTATATTTTGCTGAATCCTTTGAGTTTGTTTTTGTATTCCCCTTGTTGACAGCTTTGGCTGAGAACATTTTATTATTATTATTTATCAATAAATCACAGAAGCAGATAAAATAGTTCTTGAGTTCTTCAGCTTCTGTGTGTACAGTGGCCCCTGGAAAACATCAGTCACCATGCAGTGCTACTCCTACTGGGGCCCTATTGTGATTAGATTGTAATAACTGATATGCATATATATTTTTAAAACTGAGAAAAGAGAAGATAGGACCTCAAAACACACGCCACTCAACACAGTTCATCTTCAGGGAATCCTTTGAGTTTGACAACCCAAGTGATGAGCTTTTAATGTTTTTTGTGTGATTCACTATCTCTCTAATCCTCAGAGCGGAGGGAAGATGCAATATACTACTGATATTTTGTCCTCTCTAAAGTAACAATATGACGTTTTTTGTTACCAGACGGACTCACGGTGGGTGTTGTTTTAATTTGAGAAGTCACAGATGGGACGTGAAGACAAGGTTACTGGTTACACACAGTATGATCAGTAGTCACCAGGACGGTGGCCAGAGGCTGATGAAGTTACCGTGTGCTGCTTTCTCATACTCTATGTATCCACTTAGCAGGTTTACATCCAGGGCAGAAAAACATTTTCTTTAAAGGAATACTTCACCCTCAAAATGATCATTTGTATATCAATTCCTCACCCAGTGTCACCTTGAATTTGTGAAGAAAACTTTGTTTTTCTCGCATGACTCCATGGTGAACAGAGAATCCAAAAACGGAGACAATTCTTGATGAATTGAAGTAAATGGGGGCCGCACTTGACAACAGCAAACCTATATCAAAACATCCGTCTACAAACTCTCACGCAACTCCTGCAGTATAATCCAAGTCTCATTTATCCAGTCTTATGCTCAGAACTTCCCAAACACATGCATTTTCACTAAAACCTCACTATTTAAAACACGTCCGTTACTAGAAGCTTGTGCAGGCGCACTACTCATCTGTGAGACCGTTTATGTGCAAGCGTTGTAAATAGTAAGGTTTTAGTGAAAATGCATCTAAGCATACAACTGGATAAATGAGACTTGGATTATACTGCACAAGTTGTGTGAGAGTTTGTAAACGGATGTTTTGATATAGTTTTGCTGTTCATCAAGAGTTTTCTAAATTGTTTGATTCTCCGACCAAGGAGGCATGCGAGAAAAACAAAGTTTTCTTCAATAATTCAAGGCAACACTCGGTGAGTATCTGATACACAAATGGTCATTTTGAGGGTGAAGTATTCCTTTAACTAAGTGAGCGTCTGTTCAGAGGAATCTGTCGGTCCTTTTATTTATCAGAACTGTTTGTGAACCAACAGCTCTATCTAGTGTCTTTAACAGTGAACTGCATGTGGGAGACAAAGCTGGAACTACTGAGTTTCTCGTCCATTATTTTCTAGAACATTAATCCTAAACATTTAAGTAATGAATTAGAAATCACAACATTTTCAACAGAGAGAATCATTTCACTCTTGGTGAAATGGCGCATTGAAATAAAAAAAATACTCAGCACAAAAAGTAGAACTTTACATTTTTATAAGACTTATAAAAAAGAAAAAACATAACACAATAACCAAGGCATGTCATACATTGTGTTTTTTCTTTGTTTCTCTGAGGAGTATTTACAAACAGGCTTATTTACAGATAGCAATAACTCAGAAATGGAAGGGGGAAAAAGCTACATATAGCCTATAGCACAAACAACCAGTTAGCATATTGATAATATATTTGTTATGTACAATGTAACTGGCAAGGCTAGAGCAAGAAAGAAGATAAAGATTCTGTAAAAGATTTAAATAACTTCAAGTATCTGTCTTGAGGATCCATGGGAGGTTTTAGTCAGATTTTTTAGTCAGATTTTCAGCGACACCGAAGGGAAACCAAAAATGTGGTCGAGCTGCGTGTAGTGTGGCTGGGAAAAGGACAGGAGGCGCTCTAGCCGTTGGAAAAGACAACACAGACAATGCAACAAACAAACGTGGCGACGGAACAATCACTTCTCTGATAAATGCCCACTTTTTAAGAAACTGTTAACACAACCGAGGGAAATCTCTCCACATATAAAGTGATATCCAGCTTATTGGCCTATAGCACCTTTTTTTACTGCTTTGAATAACAAATGTGCAACAGGCAGAAAAAAACAACAACAGGAAACGAGAACAGGGGGGGAAATGATTGACATCTGGTGTCCAACGCAACAGGTTTCCGAACAGTTTTCTGGACTTTGTGGTTTAACTAGACATCTTAGGTATCCCAAAATAACTTCACAACATTCTGTGGCCATTTAATTGTCTTTCTCATGAAACACACACTTACAATGTTGAAAAATCATCTCCATCGTAATCTTGTGTTCCACTTTAAACTACAAACAACTGCAAAAGAGTAACTCATTTGTATCCTAGTACCTTACATGTAAATGATGGTCCAAATATAATGAAACCATTGTCAGAATAGCACAGTCAGCTGTATGAAAAGAACTAGTTTGCTTTAGGAAATATCTGGTTATTCTTCTAGGTTAGCGGTAGTTAGGCCTACTGTAATTATATAGCCACTATTAAGAAAAAAGTGAGGCCCAAGCACAGGCCATTTGTCCTATTAACGTCTCCAAGTGCATAAAACACTAATGCTACTTCACAACGTTCATATAACAACACTGTAGGGCTCCACTGCCTCCCTTGTTTACATTTCAGTCTAGTGTATTCGTTTTGGAAGGAGAGAAAAAAAAAAGTCCATATACAACACAACACAGGCTGCGGCCAGTGCCATGGTCTCTGAAGTCCTCCGAGCAAGGCATGTCTCAAACGGCACCCTTCCAAGTGCACTGCTTTCGACAAGACTCGCACTGTCATTTTTTTAAGACCTCAAAAGTAGAGCAGCAAAAACGTCCATTCAGATTTCTGTTCCTGTGTGGCTCAAAATAAAGCCAAAATTAGAAGCCAAAAAACAAACCACGCTACCAGAAGAGTGAAATTTAGGACCGTCCCCTCAAAGTTTGTGCCTTTCCTGGGCATTTGAGAATCTGCTCTGATCTGCTGCACCACGCCAGACAACGCCCCCTCCAGCCCCTTCTCTCTCTCCCCTCCCCCTCAGCAGACTGTGAGGGGGAGGGGCAGGGGCTCGTTTTCACGCCGCTGGTTTTTCTTCAGCAGCTGGATGCGATTGTGGCAGTAGAACTTGATGGCTCGCCAGTCGCGATGGTTGCTGACCAGCAGGGGGCACTGCTGCAGGCAGCGCTCACAGTCAGCCTTTGCGGGGACTCGGAGCTCTGTGATGTTTTGGGTCAAGTGCTCCTCGACTGCAGCACGCTCCGCCTCTGACCAAGGACGCTTCAGGACTCCTCGCTTTCCTAAGGACAGAGATGAATGGAGATGATGTGTGTTTTAACAGCTTCTCTCATTCAGCATGACGGTACTAAAACCTCCAATAGACCCCCACTCACACTCTATGTAAGCCGCTGTGTTCAACGGAGCTTTAAGTTGTATTTTTCAGGTGTTTTAGTCAACTGGTCCAAGGCTGCATGTTTTGCAACATTCAAATAGGATTTGTTTTACTCTGTATACTGTATAATGTGGACTATTAACTCCATTAATTCAGTGGTTTTGATGTATACTGACATGAAAAATGTTGTTTACTGCTTTCTTGTTCTTTTGCTTGATATTGTAACAGAAAAAATTGCATTTAAGCCTCCACCGATCAGTCAAGTTGCAGTTTACATCTATGTATGTCCAGACTCGTCTAATATATGTAGTGAAGACTTTGAAGGAAATTAATACAAAGGTATTAAGTCTAGTTTTTTTGGTGAAACGTGGAAGCTTCACACACATCTTCAACCCGTCAGCACAGACGATCTAAACAATCACCACCATTTCAAGGTGGGCACCCAAGATGTATGTATGTTGAAAAAAGTCATTAAAAAGTGACAAAAAGGTCATAGTATAGTATGTCGGAAATAAGGTCATAGTATAGTATGTCGGAAAAAAGTAATATTATAGTGTCCTGAAAAAAAGTAATAGTATAGTGTCAAAAAAAGTCATAGTATATAGTAAGTCGAAAAATGTCATAGTATAGTATGTAAAAAAAAGTCATAATATAATATGTCGAAAAAAGTTAAAAAACAAAAAGTCATAGTATACTAAGTCGAAAAATGTCATAGTATAGTACAAAAAAAGTCATAATATATGTCGAAAAAAGTTTTTAAAAAAAGTAATTGTGTATGGTGAAAAAAGTCATAGTATAGTATGTCATTAAAATGTCAAAAAAGATGACATAAAAAGTAAAAAAAAAAGTTTGTTTTTCCTCAGCCGTCATGTCAGAAAGCGAGGAAACACTGACTGTCTATAATATCCATATTACAACTAGGGATGACAACTTATTCTAATATTGACATTTAAATGACAGCGACAACACATGATACTGATTGATGAAGATCTAGGACACTCCCAATTAGATCATTTTCAATCAACTACATATACACTATTTATATCCCTTACTTTTTTAATCATTGTTAATCAGATTTGAACTGCAACAATTAGTCAATTAATTGATTAGTTAATCTACAGAAAATTGTAACATTCTTTAGTTCCACCTTATAAATTGTGAATATTTGCTGGTTTTCTTTGTCTTCTATAGTAAACTGAATGTTTTGGGGTTTTGTGCTGCTCGTTGGACAAAACAAAGATGTCACCTTGGACTTTAAGAAATTGTATTTATTCATCGTCCTCTGTTGTGTTGAACTTGAAACATAAACAAACCTGATTTGGGCTGACCTGAGCCTCTCCGGCGGTTTTCAGGTGGAGGTGAAGAAGGAAGAGCGGGTGGCTGGGTGTTCTTGAGCTTCTTGGGTCGTCCCACCCGCCCGTTGTTCTTGCCCTTCCTGACGTACAGCAGGGTCGGTGTAGGAACAGGAGCAGGAGGAGGGGCGGGCGCCTCAGGCTTCTCCTTCACCTGCTCCCCTTCAGATTCGCCCTCCGAGTACGAGTCTGCAGAGTTTCCTGACATAACTGGGAAGAGGAGGAAAGAAAGACTGCATTAGTCTCACCTGTCACTGATCTCCATGCTCTCCTATCAAACGCCTCAAATTTAATGTAATAAGTAAAAAACAAAAAGCAGCTCTGAGAAGAGATTTTATCAGTACAATTAACTATGGAGCCCAAGCTTTTCTTATTAGGTTGCAGGGTTTGTACAGCTTTTTAAGAGTAAAATTCAAGCACTTTTCAAGCACTTTCAAGGTACATAAACCAAAGATGTCAGTAATGATGTTTGACACCACACAGGGAGGGGTGATATAGAAAAAGACACACTCACCATCCAGTTCCAGGCAGATGTGGTTCAGGCTCATTCCTCTGAACAGCACTCCATCTCTCTCTCCACACAGCACCACTCTGCCCACTCTGCCCATCAGGCCTGGGTCTTGGCCAATTCCGGCACAGTTCTGCGTCACGTGGTACTCCCTCTCCAGGAAGTGCTCCAGCCTCTCCACGGCGCTGCCTCCGGGCTGCCCGGGCTCCTCTCCTTCTCCCAGCAGCAGCAGCTGGGTGAGTATCGCCACCTGCCGGCGCACCCTCGTCTGGGTCAGGGCACGGGGATTGCGGGTGCCGCTCGAGCGGGCCAGGCTGCGTAGGAGGTCGGTGCCTCGCAGCGGCGTGGCAGGGGAGTGGTAGGGCCTGGCGAAAACGTACGGGTTAGCGGGGTCGACTCCCACATCCTGCCGTGTCTGCAGGAGGAGCTCCAGGCAGGGCTCACAGTGAGGGGGGAGGATGAGCGGCTGGACTCGCCCACGTTTACCCTGGACCCCGACTCTGGCGAGGTGAGGAAGCACCAGGCGCTCAAAGGGGGACAGGGAGGCCTCCAGTGGTGTGAGAGCAGGAGGGGCACCGGGCGGGACAGGAACGGGGCACTGGGGAGTGATGCGAGAGCGATATTCGACGATGGAGAGCTTGGAGACCTCACACTCCCGCCGTCGGTTGTACAGGATGAGGAGAGCGAGGCTGGAGTGGCAGAGAAGGCGCCAAGCCTCGGCTGATTGGAGCTGCCGAGACAGAGACAGGAAGGCCGAGTGCTGCAGCCGACGAAGGTACAGCACCAGAGAGGACAAGGACGAGAGCAGGGGCAGCAAGTGGTGACGCCCCGAACCACTGGAAAGACAGAGATGGTGGTGGTTAGTTTTTGTTTATTTTTCATTCAAAAAGTTCCAATTAACTTACGGCAACTTAATGGCAATGACAAAATGAATACTAATTGAATGCTGAAATTACTATTCAAGTGTTTTTTTTTATTCTATTTTATATATTTTTTTATAAATGTGCATGTGAAAATGTAATGCATTTGTCACGTTTGAAAACAAAAACGTTTTCTGAATCACAATCTCACTATCAGAAATAGACCCACGGTCTATTATAGATAAAGGAATTTTTCATTTACAGTTACTTCAATTTCAAATTAATTGTAAATCTGATTTAGTGCTACGACTAATAATTATTTTCATTATTGATTAATCTGCCGATCTTTTTTTTTTAACGATTAATTGATTAGTTGTTTATGAATGTCTATAAATTTAAAAAGAAATTTAAAAAACTTGTTTAATTGACTTGATGAAATGAAAAAAGAGTTTACTGCTTTGTTTTTTCCTATTGCCATAATAAGGTGGTAGCAGTTACTGAGATGTTTATTTTTACATTTTTCAGTTAAGAATTTAAGAAGAAAAAAAATAGACCTGAGCAAGAAAGCTATCATCAAGCTCTCACGTTTGTAATTCCAAATGTTTATTGATAATGTCGGACTGCCCTCTGGTGGACAGAATGTATAACAGCCGATAGCGGCACTGGCAGTGCATATGCCTGTTTATACAGTGTATAGGTAAATAGTAATAATAGGGTAAATTTGAGCATTAAACATTCTAATATTATTTGAATATTAAAAATAATAAGGAATGAAATTCAAATGGCATTTAAAGGAAGATTGACAGCACTCCAGTATCCTACAATCTAACTGTATCAATTATTTTATGTACCAGCTATCATGTTACAACAGCAGGTACTTTGAGATCATGTGTGTGCATAGCTGCAAAATGTGTTGTTTAAGGGCTGCAACTAATGATTATTTGCATTATCAATTAATCTGCTGATTATTTTCTTGATTAATCAACAACTATTTCAGTAATCAATTTTGTTGACTGGTGACTGGTTCACGATAGTAAACTAAATATGTTTGGGTTTTGGACAAAACATTTTATAGACAAATTGATTAATCAACAATAAAAATAGTTGTTAGTTCAGGGTTCGTACAGCTTTTTAAGAGAAAAATTCAAGCACTTTTTAAGCACTTTCAAGGTACCTAAACCAAAAATGTCCAAACCCTCGAAGCCTTTATCATCACATCTAAATTGTTACTATAAATGCTATTGCAAAAAAATAGTTTGCAGAATTCCTTTATACCCACAGCAATCAATGTATACTGGCACTTTGTTTATTTTACCAGCTGTTCACATTAACTTTGTTTGTATGTTTTGTCTGCTGTGAGACGCCAGGAGACAACAAACAAATATGACGACGGGATCGCTTCATTTCAAATATTAAACTTCTTTTTTTTTCACGTGTTATTGCGTAGATGAAACACCAGATTATGTTGAAAATCGAGCGTTTTCCAAGGAGTACATTCGAATTCAAGCATATTCCTAACCTTGAAAACATCACGGTTAAAATGAAGCATTTTCCAAACATTGAAGACTTTGTATGAACCCTGTCAGTTGCAGCCCTACTGTCACAAAGCAGACAAAGACTTCAAGTTACCTCAGCAAGTCCTTTTCCTTATCCTCTGCCCCACTTTCATCTTCCACCTCCATCACCCCATTCTCCTCCTCCTCTTCCTCTTCTTCCTCCTCCTCCTCATCTTCCTCTTCTTTTGGTGGTTCCATGTCTTTGGACAACTTGCTGCTGAAGGGCTGAGTGCACACCACCTCAACATCCTCCTCCTCTTTGGGCCTCTTCACCTCCACGACCTCCACATCGTCGTCGTCATCTTCGTTCTCCGCCACCTCCCCCTCCCCTCCCCCCTCCTCCTCCTCCTCCTCCTCCAGCCTCATCATTGCTCCCTTCCTGGACTGCGTCACGGCCACGGGCGGCGGGCTTCTCTTTAGGACAGACACCGGCATCGCGTTCTGTCCTCGCGGAGGAGTCAGCACGGGCGGGCTGGAGTTTCTCCCAGAGGAGGCGGGGGATTGGTTAGCTGCTGTGAGAGTGGGCGGAGGCATGGAGAGGTCCTGGACGCCAATCTGTGGAAGATCTGAACTGAGGCTCTGTCCCGCGGCTTGTGAGGACTTTGAGTGCGGCGGGGTGTGTGCGTGAGCTGTGGTAGGGCTTGTGTTCTGCGCGTGCAGACGGGGCATCTGCGTGTAGCGCTCCACCAGGGCGGAGCACACCTCCGGTTGGTGGGCATGGTGTTTATCCAAGTGGCGACCCAGGGAGCGGAAGTGGCGTCCACAGTGCTCACAGGTTTGCCGCATGGAGTCTATGGACACTCCTCCTCCTCTGGGGACATTTACGTTGCCTTTGGTGTTGGCGCCCAGCGGAGCCGGAGCTTTGAACACAGGCTTAGCTGAAGAGCAGGAGGACGAGGAGGAGGAGGAGCAGGGAGGGGAGGACTGCGCTGGAGGGTGGGAGGAAGAAAGCGGACGGTTGTGATGAGGAATGCCGGTGGGGGAGACCGACGGCGGCCGCCCGGGCGGGGTCCGATGGGGGGTCTTTTTCTTTGAAGGAGTGCCGCGACGTTTCTTGCGCCGCCGTGGTGCTCGCCCGCGGGGGCTGCCATTGTCCTCGTCTCCAGCGTCACTGGCGTCAGAGTGGGAGATGGGGGAGGAGGAGGGGGAGGGGGAGAGGGACCAAGACGGGGTGACGTACTCTTGCTGCTGCTGCTGCTGCTGCTGCTGCTGTTGTTGTTGTTGTTGTTGTTGTTGCTGTTGTTGTTGCTGTTGTTGCCGCTGCTGGGCTGTCAGAGAGAGAGGCTCATCCTCCTGCAGGTGAGAGACAGTGACATTTTTTGCAGTATTAATAGAATGTTCAATTCATTTTCCTTTTTGCGATTTATTTATTAGATTTTTCTTATACACAACGTGACATTGGGCAATAAGATATGATACAGAGGCAACAACAACACAAAATAAAAAATGATTGGTTCTGTGTGTAGAATGACAAAAATAAGTATACATTCAATTCAAATGATTTGTTTTAATTGTAACAAGTAAACCTGCATTTCCTTCCTTTGTTTTTCCTGCATTCTACATTTATTTTAGAAAAGCATTCATAACACGTAAGTAAATAAGTATTATATGGCTCGGTGATTAATCAAATTATATTTTCAATTACAATTTTGGCTTCCAACGATTATAAAAACAAGATAATCAAAATAAAATGATCACCCCTTTCCTTTACAGCGGTGCCCTTTCGCTGAGTTACTCCCTGGAATATGTTGAATATAGTTTATCAAAATGTTGAATGGTGAACATAGTGGTGCATTAGCAGCTAAAGAGCCAGATATTTCCCTCGGGAGTTGGTAGAGACCAAAACAAAGCTAAAAGAGTGAATATTTGACTTACATTCATCAGGTGGCCAGAAACACGATATTGTTGCTGCTGGATGTATAAACAGGCAACTGTTTAACTAACTGTTTAACTAGCTCACCATATAAACTTAAAAGGTTATAATAAGTCATTGTTGTTTCTGCTGCCTCCGAGTGGCCAAAAAATTTAAAAGAAAATTCAGGTTTAAGACACATTTTCCTCCAAATTCAACCTGACAAGATGTGTTTTCTTTGGAAACATTGTGATCTTCATTTGAATCTAAAATCTGTGATTGTTGAACTGCCAAAACAGTGGGATTAAAAAAGTTAAGTAAATGTATTTTTGCTAAGAAAAAAAATATATATATATATTTTCTTGAACTAAATATGATTCAAATAAATTAAAATTAAATAAATAAATAAATGTAAAATAAGAGATTAATAAATAAAACAAACAATATATAATATATAAATTTATACCAGTGTACAATTAAATAAAAACTATAAAAAGATTAAATAAAAATTCATTAGATCAAAATAGATAAGATCAACTCTGTTGTAACATTAGTGCACTTCCACAACCTAATGACTAAACATATTCAATAAAACTGAGAGAACCTACAGTAATGCTGCATGTATTACTGTATTCAAAACAGCATCTTAATTCTGCCTAACATCTATGCAGTCAAAAGTACAAATAATACAAACAGAATATTAGTGAGTAAATGTGTAGATGTGGTTGTGATGAGGGGTTGGGTATTGCCTACAACCTCACGATACGATACGTATCACAATACGATACGTATCGCGACACATTGATTCTGAATAATGACCAATGCCCTAAACCGAATCTACTATGACAGCTGTAATTTATTATTCTGAATAACAGCGATGGCACAACTTAAAACACTTAAATTCAGGCCCACAGAGATCTTAAAATGAAATGTAATATTCTATTAATAAATGCAAATATTTACAGCATTTGCAGCTGTATCGACAGACTAACATCTGTATAACGATAACGTGTATCAGCAAGGAGTACATCACAATATATTATATTTGGAGCACAGCCCTAGTTGTGATGCAGGGCTGCAGGATGCCACCTGTCTGTGGGTGGACAACACTGATGTTGGACTCAACATAATCATTATCATCAAGTCTTCCTCCCCCCTTGATAATTGTTTTATTATGTGTATTAATGTTACAAGGTGTCATCAAGTTTAACTCCCTTAAAGTCAGTGCTCATGCTTGGTGTCATTGCGCTGTCTGCACACTAAATGATCTGGATCACTTGTGTGCAGACAATCCACTGTTGATTCTCTTGCCGGTGATCACCTTTTGCTTATTGCCTTAAAATGTAACGACTCTCCTGACTGTGCATCTGATTAGACTGGTGAAAGTTTAACACACACCCGTGCAGTAATGTCCGTAACGACATTCAAACTGCACTGCGATGGAGCCGGTCTGTGACGTGGGGGTGACATCTCTGGGGAACAGTTGTGACTTGGTGTGTAATAATTAGTTTAAAGATCCGAGTGGTTCACAGTGGTGAGTCAGTGACCACTGTTGTTTAGGAAAAACACCTCTGAGCAGCTCGTAGGTTTTTCTCCCCAGATATTGAGCCTTTGGGGTCTAACCCCCCTTTTTTAAGGGGGTGGGAGTGGGGGGCAGCTGATGTTTAGGGGGAGATAGCAGGTCAACAACAGATGCCACATAAAGATTTGTGTACATCATCTGAAAACTGAAAACCTGAAGATTCATTTGATGCAGCTCAGCATGTGTCAAGATTTTCTCGTCATAAATCACAATAAACATTGTGTTTTGGGTAGGCGTCTATTAAATTTTGAAGGTTTAGAGTGTATAAGGTCTTAGAACATTATGATCGAAGTATATAATGACCGTACAAATGTTCTATTGTACCTCATATGTTGTTGTAGCAATTTTGGGGTTGATGCCATTTGTTACACAGATTTGGTGCACAATTTAACCATTTTATTTATTTACCCCCATTTCCAACAAGCTAGTAAAAAATGGTTTTAGCTTCAAAATCCAGCCAGCTACAGCCTCTGAAAGACATGTCGACGACGATGATGATGACATTGACGACGACGACGATGACGATGACGGCGATGACTACGACGATGACGACGCACCCCCGTGTTTGTAGACCTCAGAGGGTTAAGGTCTTAAAATACTTGAGGGCTGTTCAGTTCTCAGAAAAATCATAATCACGATTATTTTGGTCAATATTGAGCATAATTGTTTAACACGATTATTCATTGACTTTGGAAACATCATGCATTTATTGAACTTTTAAAAAAAAGTCGCTAAATGTGTCTGTCTGCCATTTAGAAGAGAGCAGGTAGTGCACTCGGTAGATTAAATTTGGAAATTGGTGTTCATTGCCTAGTTGTTACTTCTTAAAATAATAAAATGTATGTTTTGTCAGTCTAACTGTGTGCTTTTTATATGGAAAAGGCAGTGTTTTTCTCGTACCTTTTTGATATTGTTGTTATTCTCTGTGTCAGAGTTACACTCGTGTTGCGCTGGAGACACGGTTCCACGGAAACCCTGTGGGACACAAAGCAGACGCATTAAAGCAGCCGGCACGCTGCTCATTAATGTTTGCCATCACAATCAGCCTCGGCTGTCACTCAGAGAGCAGGAGGACTCCCCTTCACAGCTGGTCATAAACACAGAGGTTGATTAAGACTCCAAATCTCCCACTAACAAGAGATATTCTCTCAAACACTGTCAACTTCTTATGAGCAATACACATCGATCAATCAGCCAATAATAGAAACCTAAAAAAAGCTTCATCAGTAAAAAGCCTGATGAAGATCTAGCCAGGTCGATACGCGTTGGTCTTCTGTTCTGTCATGCTGGAATTTTAAAAATAAAAGAACTAATTAACCATAAGACAGACAGCGTGCCTTGGGTTCCTTTCCTTGGGGGTTTTGCATTTACACAAATTTTAACAAATATTTCCTGGATCCTATTTTAGTTTTTCTCTCTCTCTAAAAAAAAAAAAAGTGTGTTAGACTTTATCAAGCCAAATTGAAGATATTAAAATATGGCTTTGAAGTAGGGATGAAGCCTTATGAAGCTTTCTCTCTATTTGTGCCGAAAAAGATTTGAAGCTTTTGAGGCTTCAAACGCAGCGAACACAGTGACATCTGGTGGTTTGGAAAACATACAGCAGCCTTTCAGGAAGCACCACGACACCTCTCTGCTTATACACACTCGTGTGTGTGCAATAAAAGTTCAACACGCCTACGTGTTATTATTAAATCTGTAATACCTTTGATCAGAAGTGCTGCATTAAGTGTATATGATAATCAGCAATATGTTACAGTAAAATACTTCATATATTGTCCAAAAAGCCGACATTTGAAACATTTTCCTGACACGAAACCTTAATGTAAATTAACAGTGTAGCTCACTGTCACTGTGGGTTTATAGTTATGTATAATGTAACATTTCTTATATATTCATATATAATTGTGTTACTGTATTACTTGATATCAGGTGGAAATGTTCTTATATGTATGATTATATCTTTCTAGTGTAGTCTGCCCAGGGGCTACAGATGAAAATTAGCCTTTTTGGCTAACTCTGGCATATTTTCAGAAATGTTATTAACACGCACTGTCCCTGTCAAATAAAGTGATAAACTATCAACTATCTACTAGTGTTCGTCACCATATTTCTCAGTTATTCCCCTTAGTATAGTAGTTTAGCTTTTAAAACTGTCAAACTGAACAAAGTGCTTTCCGAAACACCAGCGACGTGAATTTGATACACGTTCCGACACAAGGAACTTTGAAGGAACTGTGAGCTACCCTGGTCCCACTTAAACCTCTGATGACAATTTCTCATTTTTATTTCCTTAAACAGATTCTGGTATCATCATTTTGTTGAGTAAATTGATCCAATGAGATCCATTAAAGGAACAGATGTCATGTAATAACCTTGGTTACTGTTGCTAAAGCACTATAGGTAGAGAGAGAACTGGAGCTCAGCCATCACCATGGTAACCCCATGCCTTGCTTAGCTGTGTGTGTGTGTGTGTGTGTGTGTGTGTGTGTGTGTGTGTGTGTGTGTGTGTGTGTGTGTGTGTGTGTG
>JAOVVB010063674.1:0-14240 GCA_028570985.1 Heterobranchus longifilis | reverse complement strand
ATACATACATACATACATACATACATACACACATACATACATACACACATACATACATACACACATACATACATACACACATACACACATACATACATACACACATACACACATACATACATACGTACATACATACATACTGTATTAGACTGTGGCAGACAGAAATGACTAAAATAATTTAATAAAATATAATAAAATTAAATAAAATATGGGGAGATTAGATGAGAATCCAAATGGAGATGCAATTCGTCATAGATGATGTCTAAATCAAAAGCTTTAAATGCAAAACATACAAATCTGATGCCTCAACAAGCATCAGCACAGGCAACAATGCTTTTTTACTCAATTCAGATACAACCATTTGATTTGTCAGAAGCATCAGAGTTTGTAATTTCATCCAAATCTTCCCCAGTAAATGATCAAACATTGAAACATGACACATTGCCATAGAAGGACATGTACTGTAACTGCCACACGTTAAGAAGTCATAAGCAAAGTCGTCACTTCCAGTAGGTTCACCTGTCGTTTTAAACGATCAGATTCAGTTCGTATACTTTTCATGACAAAGTATGGCAGATTGAAAAATATGCAAGTATTAAAAGTAGAGACTCACCCTGTATGAGTAACACAAAGATGCTCAGCTGCAGCTTCACTTCCATCTCTGTCACTAGCAATCACACTTCCACTCTGCCGCGCTCACTTGATATATTTGTACTCTACTGAGGGACCTTCCGTGACATCACAGCGCTGTGGTTTCCACAGACTTCTCATGTGATACCTTCAGTAAAAGTACAATAGTTCAAGATTCACACATATTACCCCCTGTTCCTGAAACTGAATGTTGTAGTTATACCACCTAACACCATTTTTAGTGATTTAATGAAGAAGAAAATTATGCCAATAATAATATGTATGTGTATTTATGAATGTTACATGGAATTATCATTTTCATATTATTATATTTGCATATTTGCTTGGTGCTATATCTGGTGCAAGATTTTTTTGTACTGTGCCCGCAAGTGGCTGTAGTAATTATGACGGAAGCAAAGCAGGAAGTCATGTAACACAATATTAAGAGTGAGAAAGACCGTTTAGGACGGGCAGGTGGGTCAAACAAAGACGGGACTTTGACCCAGGAGACTGGTGTCTGTGACTGAATCAGTTTTTCATAAAAAAGAGAGCTCGCCTGAGGAGACGTCTACTTAGCAAAACATCACCTGTGTGAGCTGGAAAGTCTTGTGAAAACAGAAACATTCATTCTGAGAATAATTGCTCAAAAAGTATATAGTTTAGTATATAGTATGTATAGTATATAGGAGTATCTCCTGATGGGTATAACTGTAGCCATGCTATCAGTGTGGCTCGAGGGATGGCGATGTCATTCAGAGTGAAATATCACAATGATATTGGATGGATTATCATGACATTTTGTACAGACATCATGGTGCCCAGAGGCTCATCCACTTTAGCCTTCCATACACTCCCTAACACAACAGACACAACCACAAGGACCACGTTCTGTTCACTTGAGGTTGACCTCAAACATTTCAAAGTCTGTCCCGATTTTATTTCTGTTGTGTTTTGAAACTGAAGGGACCATGTTTTTTGGACCCTCTTGTATTTACCTCAAAACTGGAGCAGATACAGATGTTTATCAAAAACACAAATCATTAGTAACCTATATACTTAAAGCATGTGGTCCTACATTTTTCCAAATCTTTGATGTCTGATATCTTCAGTTTGGCTCTATCATTACCTCTGTTTGATCAACCAGAGGTTGTATTTGAGTTGTACGTTTGGATTGGCTAAAAAACATGGAAGTAAACCCTGAACTCTACATTTATTGTCTGAACTTTGGTATCATCATATTGCATGTTAGGGTTTCTTAAACCAACATATCTGATAGAATATTAAGGGACTGCAACATACATGTAATGATGCTCATGCAGCTGCAGTCTGACTGCTGACAGTGGAGTCAGGTCACAGGGCATGATACACAACATTAACATATGACTGACAATGTATATACAAGATCTTATTGTGTAAATATAAAGCCAAGATTTACTGTAACAGAATTATTACATGATATGTGATACACCGTATAACAATATACAACAACATATGACTGCAGTTCAGATAAAACATTGATGTATAAGGATGCAGTGGAGGATAAATGCACCTAAAGTCAGTCCACCACTTCCTTATTGGTGGAATAAACCTCCACTATGGCAGCGTTTACTTTTATACTGCAGCTGTCCTTACAAAGTACATAATGTTGCATGCAGTATGCCAGTGGTTCCCAAACTGGGGAGCGGGACCTCTAGGGGGTCCTGGAGTTATAACGATATAAGAATATCTCATATAGGCTTCTGCATATTGTCTCCATGTACCCTATTACCTATGTGCAGTTATGCTTCTTACTGCCAAATATCAATATAGCCAAATAATGACACATTTTGCCTATTATTGGGTATCTTTGGTTCTAAACTCTGAGTTTGTTATTAATGTATTCTTCCTTTCTATCACAATAACATTCCTATAAAATTCATGACGCACAGAGTGTGATTATGTAGCCTATAGCTTCATATTCATTTGCTTACTTTATTCCTGATATAATCTTATTACAATGAGTTAAAAAAAAAGAAAAAGAAGTTGATCATTTGCTTTTAAGGTATTAATAAGCTACAATGACATTACTTGTCAGTTTCACCAATCCATGCTACTTGGTGCAAAGATGCAGAACAGGCAGGATGCTGCAGCAGGGAAACTTTTAACTTCATATGAAAAAGAAAGGTATGAAGAATGTTCCCTCTACAGAATTAATAACCACCATTTAGATATCGTCAGAAGTAGCTAACACATTTCCACAAGGCTCCTAACATCAAAGAATAAAAAGATGATCATGTGAGTAAGAACAACCATCATGAAGCAAAACAGCCATTGTTTCCTTGAAGGACTGTCATCTGTTCTTAGATCTCTGCATTGGCTTCCCGTCAAAACTAGAATTGATTTTAAGATTCTAAATGGCCGTGCACCTCAGTATCTAAAAATCATTAGATACAAACAAACAAGCAAGAACTCTCAGGTCCCCAAGTACAAGTAGAAATGCCATAGTCCAATAACCTTCTCCATTACAAGTACAAGCACTGAATTCAAAATATAACTTAAGTACAAGTGCAGAAGTATTATCAGCAAAATACTTAAAGTATCAAAAGTAAAAGCACTCATTCAGCAAAGTGTTATTATAAAATAGTATGTTATTCTGTTTTTATCACTAACAAATACATGTAAGAGCATTTCAATGTTGTAGTTTGTCAAGGAGGAGCCAATTTTAGATACTTTGTATACTACTGGGTAGATTAGTACTGCATATCAGCATACCATGGTTTTATATGTAAAAAGTAACGAGTAACAAATGTCAGATAAATGCAGTGGAGTAAAAAGCACAATATGTATCTTTGAGATGTAGAGAAGTATAAAGCATAAAATGGAAATACTCAGGAAGAGTGAAAGTACCTCAGATTTGTAGGCTACTTAAGTACAGTAAATGTACTTAGTTACATTCCACCACTGGGTGAGGGTGTGTTCATGTGAATGTGTGTCTTGTATATTCTGCACGTACACTTGTTTCATTGTCATTTTTATGTAAAGCACATTGTGTTACATTCTATTATATGACATGTGCTATATAAATAGCATACAGTTTGACTTCATACTTTCATTATGAAAGAAGATACTGTGATGTCAGCCCTGCTAATGAAAACTGCTCCTCCAAATATTACAGTGGCACTTTAAATCGTGGAAAAGCTGCAGCCCATTCATGCGCCTCTGTGCCGTCTGCGCTCCCACAAAGTCCCCGGATGACAACACAGGCTACATAAAGACTGAATGTATTCGCCCTGCGCCAAAAGGCTACAGGACATTTATTGAAACAACATGACATAAACAATACAACGATTTGTAACGTTTTGTAGCAGCAAACGAAAACAACCCCTCCCTTCACAATTGGTCCATATTAAGAACTGATTCTCTTCCACGGCCTTCATCATCCCCGGCCTTCACATAGCGCCTCCATTTTCCAGAGCCGACAACACAACAGTGGCGACTGAGCAGTCTATGAATAGTCCCGATGAGAAGCGAGTGTCGAAACAGCAACACCAAACACTGTCCCCTATTTCAAAGGTTTTGTTTGTCCAAAAAAAATAAACACTGATATGAAAAGTGGCTGGCTCCGAGGTGCGCGCTGAGTCCGGGCCCTGCGGAGAGTCTTTTACTTGCTCTTGGCCGGTTTCTCCGTCTTCTTGGGGAGGAGGACAGCCTGGATGTTGGGCAGCACTCCTCCCTGAGCGATGGTCACACCCCCCAGCAGCTTGTTGAGCTCCTCGTCATTGCGCACGGCCAGCTGGAGATGCCGGGGAATGATCCTGGTCTTCTTGTTGTCCCTGGCAGCATTGCCTGCCAACTCCAGGATCTCAGCGGTCAGATATTCCAGCACCGCCGCCAGATACACGGGAGCCCCGGCGCCGACGCGCTCCGCATAGTTGCCTTTGCGCAATAGCCTGTGGACTCGACCCACCGGGAACTGGAGTCCGGCTCGGGAGGAGCGGGACTTGGCCTTTGCTCGGGCTTTGCCTCCAGTTTTCCCTCTGCCAGACATGATGGTTTAAATAGCTACAGATCAGGTGGACACGCTGTTAAACGCAGGATGGAAGAGCCTGGACCTTTACGTAATGCTTTTGTGTGGAAAAACATATAAACCACAAAGGCTTCTCCGATTGGTCAGCTGAAACGGGAACGCACGAGCCAATGGCGCAGCGCGCCCTCCGGTAATGACTGTACTCTGGTGGAGAATGCTCCAATCGCAGAGAAGGAATGGCACACACTCATTTGCACAGTCACGTTATAAATAAGAGGCTGTGGCTAGGGCGGTAACTTCAGCCCATCATAGTGTCTCACTGAAAGAGAAAATGCCCGATCCTAAATCAGCTCCTGCGCCCAAGAAGGGCTCAAAAAAGGCCGTGACCAAAACGCAGAAGAAAGGAGACCGAAAGCGTCGCAAAACCAGGAAAGAAAGCTATGCCATTTACGTGTACAAGGTGCTGAAGCAGGTGCACCCAGACACTGGGATCTCGTCCAAGGCCATGGGCATCATGAACTCGTTTGTCAACGACATATTCGAGCGCATCGCCGGGGAGGCGTCGCGCCTGGCGCACTACAACAAGAGATCCACCATCACCTCCAGGGAGATCCAGACCGCCGTGCGCCTGCTGCTGCCCGGAGAGCTGGCCAAGCACGCGGTGTCCGAGGGCACCAAGGCTGTGACCAAGTACACCAGCTCCAAATAGAGGCGCACAGAGGCTGGAGACACGGGGGACAACACGCACACAAATCACCAAGACGATCCTCACCGTGTCGGGTGTTTACTTTGCCAAAACTGTTTGTGATTTGTACACCATTGCCGGTTTTCGAGAAGAGACTGAATGCCAGCCCAGGCCTTATGTTGAATGTCTTGTGATTCATTGGACCTGCAGTAGCCTGCCATTTTGTTTTAACTCAATGTTACTTGTTTTCCTGATGTGTGACGTTTTTAAGAAATTATTAAAAATACTAAGAACAAATGTAAATAGGTGCTCTTAAACTGTGAAAGTCTCTTTTGCTTTGCACCATTGTAATACTGATTTGTATGCATGCGCTTTGGAAAATTACCAACAGACATGTAAACATGGTGAGATTAAAGCTGTGATTGTTTTGTTTCTACTTGTAATCTGGTAAAATTAATTTTCTTTCTGTGTTATCAACATCTATGAGTAATGGGAAGACATTTAAATATATTTGCAGAAAAAACAATATTGAGCTCCCACTCAACAGAACCACACTGTCAATTAAACTCACACCCAAGCATTCAATCCAAACACTCCAGTTATGACTACTTGCCCTACAATAACCCCAGTGAGTGCATGCACCACCTGCACCCTTTCCCCACATTAACTAGCTGCTGTCTCTTCCAGCACTCGGAGTCCATAATTAACAGGAACAAAAACTAAAACTGATCATATCACATACTGTTATACAGTCAGTAAGCAATGCTGTAGTGTCCAGAAACACTGAGCTCATGTCATCAGTAGTTTCTTCATAGGAATCTGAAGGTTTTAGAAACAAGAAACATTACTTTTAGGCCAACACACAAAAAAATCCAACAGATTCAGTATTCCTCCACCAGAATTCAATTTCTGTGTGGACAGAGCTTCAAAATTAGCCTGGCGTCGCCACGTAACGGCTGGTTTCCAGGCTACTTCAAAATAGCATTAGACTTACATGTTGGGAAATAAAATGGCGACGCTTTCTTTAAGGGTCCATCATTTCAGGCAAAGTTATTTCATTCAAATTTGAGTAAATTATGTTGAGTTTAAAATATGTTGATTTCCAGATTAAATTTGCAGAAAATACAATTGAACAGCTAACTGAATATACAGTTATTTCTCCTACGTTGACATTTTATATTCTTATTGTCCTGACTTGGCCAGTAAAGAAGCAGAATGTGACTTTCAAGTGTTATTTGCATTCAATAGATCATAGCTAGGCCCTATATATGATTAAGGACAGGGCATTAATTGATGGGAAATATTCAACAAAAGCAGAACATGATCTTTGTGATATCACGCAGATCATTTTACTGCCATGTACAATGAAAAGAGCAGCTTCAATCAGGAATTAACTGGATATTTAGGTTGTTGTGCCCTCAGGTGATGGAAACAGAAACCAAAGAGAGGACATTGGACGGGGAATATAACCTTGTGCCATTAATACAGCTAATGTGGAACAC
Organism: Heterobranchus longifilis; assembly: GCA_028570985.1. Classification (NCBI taxonomy): domain Eukaryota; kingdom Metazoa; phylum Chordata; class Actinopteri; order Siluriformes; family Clariidae; genus Heterobranchus; species Heterobranchus longifilis. Next base: position 7,417 of record JAOVVB010063674.1, on the reverse strand, counting down.
ACGCAAGTTCAAAGTCTTTGTTGAATAAGTGAGCTTGTTAATGTTCAACGCATTCTCATAAATGGGTCATATAATGAATCAGAAAATGTATGCACAACAGTTTGTAGATATAATCCATGCTCCATTTTAAATGCTTGTGGCTAGATGGTAACCCTAGATTTGCCAAAGTCTTGTGAGGCGAGTAAGGTCAGACATTAATCTTGGATAGTTAAGGTTAGATTAGTTATGGTTTGGGTTAGGTCGTCTGGAAGTGAGTCTCGTAAGAGTTTTTGCCGTTTTTTTGCCAATTTAGGGTTATCTTCTAGACACGACCAAATACATGTGCCAGGTGCATGATACACACGTCATCAAGTCGCAACTAACGTTGTGAAACAGGTAGGGCTGCCCCCTCTATAGTCGATTAATCGAGTAATCGATGGTTTTGATCTCAGTCGACTAAGATTTCTGTAGTCGATTAGTTGTTTTTTTATGTTTTTTTCATGCTGAATTACTTATTTCCAAGAAACTTATGAATACATCTCTCTCTAAGATTTAAAGTGGTGCTTTTGCATGGTTATTATTTGTGGAGAAACTTAGTTTTAGAAATCTGTCGATTAAATCAACTAATCGATTAGTCGACAAAATTGTATGACTGTTAGTCGACTAAGAATTTCTTTTGTCAAGGACAGCCATAGAAACGGGACAGATTCGGTAGGTTTAGGCAACAAAACAACTTGGTATGGTTCGTAAAAAACCACGGGATTGCATTAAAATCCCTACTTCCATGTTCTGTTTTGAATACATGTGCTGGTTGCGTGATACACACGTCATTAACGGCGTGATTCAGGTGAAACGGGACTAATTCGGTAGGTTTAGGCTACAAATATACTTATTTAGGTTTAGGCAACAAAATGACTTAAACCTGGGCCTCATGACTCATAGTTACATGTATTATGTACAAATGATGGTGCATGACTTTTCATAGTCATTGCTACAAACAGGGAATGAGACCAGTCTGTAATGTTTCCTGTAGTTATGGAAATAATCTAACTTTCCAAAATTGGATCAAATTTTGCAACACAAAAATATGGATTTTTTTCAAAAGCACTTCACAGTAAAAAACACAAAAAGCTGCTCCAGATCTGAGTGAGCCACACATGATTCATGAGAGAGGAATTTCACCTGACAGTGAAACATACAATGTGCAAACATCATGTCCCCCTCTGAAAGCTTTAGCTCCCAGGATTAAGAAAAAGCAGATCCCAGAGGTTACCTTGTGTCGAACAACCACTCAGGTACACTTATAGCTGCTGAATGGGAAAAAAGAAAGACGGGACACCTACTTAATGCTAAGCTGTGTGTAAGCTCATCTCCACTCCATTGTTCGGATGAAGTCTCAGGGTTCCTGGAGGGGATCTGGGGGGATCCGCGGTTCAGGTGACAGTTGTAGGTTTTGTTTGGCAGGGCGTGCCTTTCTCTCCAAGTCTGAGGTGATGTGCAGGAGACCTAATTTCTTAACAAAGAGTGGTAGCCCCCGGCAGAAGTAGGGGGACGTGTTAAAAGAAAGAAGAAGAGAAAAAAACAGCACTTTCATAACATGATATTTTTTTAGGTCTTCTTGTATAAAAATGTCTGAAATAATTCAGCAGGTATCAGCATGTTGGTGTTGTAACATCTTCAGCACATGTTGCCTGAGGTTCTGCCGGATATTTAAGGTAGAGTTTGTTCTGATTGTATATTTGCTAAATTGGCTTCATGGAAGGGGCCCCTAGATTTGTTGCATAAACTGTTGTTTGAATTCATCTGTGGTTAACAGAAACATACAAAGCCAACATTTATTCTGGCAATTGGGTTTCTTGTCAATATAAAGTAACCAGAAGTAAAAGAAATAGCAGCTTTGATATTGTCTAACCCCTGTTTTTCCTGTAGGTTTTCTTAAAATAGAATCCAGGTTACCTTATGCCACTTGCCTTACAAAAATGAAGGCAGTTGAGGTCATTGCTGAAATGACAAGATTGATTAATTAGCTATTTGACACATTGTGTCCACTAGACCAAAGACACTCCATATAGGTTCACCTATTGTTCCGAGTCTGTCAGATGATCCGGCTGTTGGATCCCACCAGCTTGTGTTGCTCTCCTGCCTTTCCCTTTCTTCTCAGTGGGCTTCCTGTGGACTGTTTAAAGGAAAGGAGGCCAGTATAAATGGCTGAAAGTGATGAAGGTAAGAGCAGACACATAACGGACGTACTGAGGGAAAGAGGTGGGGCAACACTCTGTTGCCATCCACACAAGGTAAGAGATAACTCTCCAAAGACAAATCTCACAGCATGCAATATTGTTTTTATATGCTGCAAGATAAATGGATACTATTAAAGGCCCTGTCAAATTTAAGGCCATTTTTTTCTCCAGATATAAGCATGCTTGAGCTTCAAATTTGGTGATATTTTATTTGAATTAACTCAAAGGATTTTCTATAGAAAGCATGATTTATACTAAAAACAAGACCAAGTAAATATCAGATTATTGCTCTTGGCTCGCTCTGCAGTTTTTGCAGTTAGCTGTCAGTTCTAATTTTAATTGGACTTTGATATATTACACAGATATTCTCCACACAAGTCTGTACTGCTGCATGTTATTATTATTATTATTATTATTATTATTATTATTATTATTGTTGTTGTTGTTGTTAAATTATTTATTTATTTATTCCTTCATTTTCTTAAATGTTGCATCTTACTGCAAGACTTCAAGCCAAAAATTAACAACAACAAAAAACCATTTTGATGGGTTAATGTTACACAGTGTCAGAGTGATGAATGGATTAGCCTCAGTTTACAGTGTATATGCTTCAGTCTACACATGAAGGTTTCTAGCTCAGAGTTTGAGAAAAATAACACATTTTGAGATAACAGCCTTTAAAGCGACGTTTTGTAAAATTCCATACATTTTGCAAGACACTACAGGTGAATGGGATTAATAGATATCACCATGAATATTCCCCAGTGTGTTACTTACATTAAGATAATCATTATTTGTATTACAAGTTTTCTAACATTTTATGTTTAAATATGCAAATGATGCATTATCTAATGCTAAGTTTTGGTGAATTTAGGAGAAATCTACAGACGCAAATAGACAAAGTGGAGTAAAATAAACATCTGCATGCGCACTTCTGATTTCTGTCATCTGTTTTTTCCAGCAGTTTGAAGACAATGTGGCTGGCACTTCTTACGTATCAACTTGCCAGTCTCCTTCTCGCCCAAGCTCAAAATGTCTGCTTCGGACACTCCACATTCAGACGTCCAGGTCGGTGAAACTCGCCGTGCTCGCTCTCTCATCCTTTTCATCCACCTGCTGCTCTGATCTCCTCCCTTTCACACCTCTCTTCCTCCTGCAACCTAATAAGCATCGGCACAGTGGCCGCCTGGCCATCCGAGCAGCGTGTCTTTATCTCTCTAATGAGGTGTGCTACAGCTTTGGGGAGTTTGAAAATGGAGCTCTTGGCTTTATATATCACTTTGGTAAAAGAAGCTGAATGATGCTATTATTTCCGTGCAGGTACATTCCTTGAAGAAAAAGGACTTTCAGCTGAAAGTCGACAATTAACATGGTAACTCTTTCATTCGTAACACCAGCAGTCGGGCGCAGGACAAAGTTTCATTTCGCAGCTCAACAGAACACTAAAATACATTTTTGAAAAGTGAGAATTAGGCAGTGTAGTAACAGAATCTTGATCCATATTTGATCAGCCTTACCTAGTTTCACAGTTTGGTGTGTGAGTTTCCTGAGCATTGCGTGAATGGACGTACCGGCATCATCAGCAGCCATCTTGGTCTCTCATCTGGTTCCACTGGTTTCACTGAGTACTAGTACTGAGTAGTCCTCCTCATGACACATAAACTCAACTCGACTCCTTTCTGGAGTAGTCTGCCCCTCGGCCACAGAGTGAGTCATGTCCAAAATTCTTAAAGTTGATTCTGGTCTCCTCCTCGCTCTGTTCAGCTAACTCGGACATCGAGGTCATCTGTGGCTCTCAGACATTGGAGCTCCGGCTCCTCCTGTGTCCCATCTACTTCAACGGATACAACTCATCCCTGGTGTCCCTCAACTCCCAGCACTCCAATCTGCAGTGTAAAGGGACTGCTGACTGGATGGCGGAGCCGCCTGTCATCAAATTCAAATTCCCCATCACAGAGGAGGGGATCACTGCCTGCTTCAACGAGCTGACTGTAGGTTATCTAAAAAAAAAAAAAAACACCCAGCAGATGCCACTCACAGCAACAGATTCTTGCTCAACAGACTTCAACTCTTTTTTTTCCTCAAAGGTCAGTGACGAGTTGGGGACCGGACAGTTTTCGGATATCTCCAAAGTCCAGTACATCACCATCTCAGGCATGGTCTGCTCTAAGGACATCAAAACAACCATCACCTATCAGCAGGAGGTGATGTACAAATTCTCCTGCCACTACCCGCTGCAGTACCTGGTCAACAACACTCACATGGCCGTGTAAGTACCATTTGCAGACAGGAGCAAATGTCAAATTTAAAATTGCTGTTGTTAGCGCAGCCCAGTCGCCAGAATAAAATGTTGGCATTGTACACGGATATGTCGCATTTGTATGTTTCACACGTATCATATCAATATTTCTAGCTAAACTTCATCAACAGGAATTTATATTTCTAAAAAACCTTGATACACTGGACAATGTATTTGCAAATGGCTAATGACAGTTTGAGTTCTAAATTCCTCAGTTGCATTTTCCTGGGTCCAGACTTTTGCCATTTCCATCGAGCGGGTATCGTGACACAAAACAACAGTTTCTCGGTACTGAAATAACGCCCCCTAGCGGTCAGAGTAATTACAACCCATATTGACGTTTTATCGTTAGGCGTCTCTCCCTGCTGTGTTATGGCGTCAAAAACCCGGAAGTGGTGTAACGGACTATTTAGAGCAAGAAACACGCTTAGGGCAAGCGCAGGACTTTCACCCAGGAGCAGATACACAGAAGTGAATTAGTGTCTCAAATATACAGATTTTAACCCAAACCACAGCCTGTTTTCTAATCCTACCAAGTTGTTTTGTTGCCTAAACTAAAACCGAACACAACGAGATCCGTTTTGACAAAGTTAACGGCATGTTAAAAAACGTGAACGTAACGTGGAGGTGTGAGGGCGAAAAAACACTCATATGGGTCGTAATTTACTCGACTCCGTGTGGTTTGGAGGACTTGTTGGTTTACAGAGACGGCATGTCACCGACATCGTAGTTTATTTTTACTTCACTCCGGTGGTATACTGGCCATCTAGCATACAGTGAGCCGCCGCATCAGTGGGCCGGTGGACTGTCAGAGAAAATCCATAAAGTTTTTAAGTCCGTCCGGCCCCGTCTATCTTTTTACCGTTTACCTTGCGTGTGTGTTCCGGGACTGGGCTCACTAACAAAGTTAGTTAAACTTGTGAGCTTGCTGTAAAATTACATTGTTACATTGTTTTGAGCATCACAACCCCACGCAAAATGATTCGTTTCAATATCAGAATTTGATCGATTCAGTCCGACAGCATTTGGAAAGTCGAGAAAAGAGCAGCACGATTGAATTATTGTTTCTCCCATTCAAGTTAACATAACGCTAAACAGAAGTTAGACTGCTTACCATGGGAACTAAATGTAATGAATGACACTAATCACAGTTGCCATATGATGAGGGATATCAAAATAAAAGTTGTGCGTCACATCAATTCAATAGAAATGGGCTACATAGAGGGGACATGTATTCAGCTCTGCATAGTAAGCATCATGTTTCTGATTTCTTATAAAAACATGTTTGTGTGAAGAGAAGTTGACTATATCTAAGAAAGTATATCGAGTTACCATACGTGGAGCAGTCAGTGTCTTCTCAGGTGTGTGTTACTCTTGTGTTTAGTTTCAGGAGGGCTTGAATCTCACCTTGGTGTGTCCCTTGTGTATCAGATGAAAGATGACCTGGTTTTTGATGACTTGGGGTTTTTCCTGGAACAATTTCCAGCTGCTGACAGTATTGTTTTGTTGTCCAACAGGTCTGGGGTCAGCCTGGCAGTCAAAGACAATAACGGGAGTTTCATCAGCACACTGAGCATGGGTCTCTACGCGGTAAGTGAGGAGACAACAGCAAGCTGCGTCACGTGACGGTTAGAAAAGTGTGAGCGACAAAGCACAGTGGCTTCATTTAAGACCAAATTGGCATCATCTTACCTTTCACATGTCTTCAAGTTGAAGATATTTATTTACATCAAGTAAACCACTTGCAAGAAAAACCGTTGCTCCTCTAACTCAGAGGACTGTGTTTAGTTTAGCTGACACTACGAGAAGGAGAAATCACACACAACTACAATAATGTCAAGGATGACAATTAGATTCATTTCCATCATCGTCCTTGATGTAAAGATTGCAAAAACGCAGGCCAGGCAACATCACACTATACTGACAAACCAACACAATATATATTGGCAGAATAAATGTTGTACGTTTCTGTAAACCACGGATATGTTACATTTGTACGTTTCATATATGGCGGATATCAACGTGAGCGCAGAGATAGCACTTTTTTAAAAATCACTTTTACGTGCCAAACCAAATGCAAACCAAACTTAAGTTTAGGCAACAAAACTAGGTGGTAAGTTTCTGAAAAAAACACTGTGGATGGCTGGATAAAGCCTTATACTTTCCCTTATGAATTCCTTGCTCGGAGACAGGAAATCAATAACGGCAGCTGCCTCCGAGCCACCAACCTACACTCTGAAAATTACAAGTTTTGAAGATTTGGATTGTGCAATAAGGCAGGCCTGCTCTGTACATTCGGCGAATGATTGTAAAGATATACAAAGAATAATGTTTACAACATTTTCGAGTAGGTGTAATGGGTTACCTATTTTGCAGAGGCACCATCAGGGGTGTGGTGCCGCCCAGGACGATTGTGATTGGTTTAAGGAAATACAAACAGGCCAGGGAGTTTTTTTTTTTTACCCCCAGCGCGGACATAGCACTGTGGAGATAGTTCTGGCTACACGAGACTAGGTTTGGGTTAAAATAAGGATGTTTGTTATGCAAATTATGCAAGTTACGCAATCAACGTGAATAACAAAAATCAACAGTTGTCCCGAACTCTTGTTAAAAAACACCCAGTTTTGTTGGAATCGCTGCCGTCCCGCCCAGGTTACACGCCATCCACCGCCTCCTCCTCCTCCTGATGAGAAACTCAGCTCGTATACATTTGATCTGAACTATCTTTAGAAACGTTGATATGATATGTATGAAACGTACAAATGTAGCATATCCGTGGTTTGCAAAAAGGTACAATGGCAACATTTTATTCTTATTCTTACGGGGCAGCTGTGGCTCAGTAGGTAGAGCGGTCGTCCACTAACCGGAAGGTCGGTGGTTCGATCCCCGGCCCCTGCAG
>JAOVVB010063664.1:0-14240 GCA_028570985.1 Heterobranchus longifilis | reverse complement strand
GTTTACATCTTGGTAGACAACGTTGACTGGCGACCAGGATTCCTGCCTAAGGCGAGGGTGGATAAGAGGCATCCAGCACTCTTCACCATCTGCATTGCAGATGTTTCCTTACCTGGAACAGATAAGCCCTTGAGATTTCTAAACCAGAATGGCGCGCAACACAGACACACACATTCTACCCGGGTAGCACACACAGACACACATTGCGAACTGAATACACTTGGACGGATCGGACTTTAACGGACAGTGACATTAAATGGCAGACCGCTGCCACTAAGGAACATTGCGATAGCAGATTGAGGATTGAGAACAACAAATGTGAATCCACTTTATTATTGTGTCTTTGTAAAATAAATATTTTGTGTTGCAACTTTATAACTAAACTGTGATCTCTCGCTCCCAGAACCGAACCTGAACTAATACAACAGTAAGCTTATTACAAAGTAATATAAGTGTTGGGCTATCTGTGTTACAGTAATTTAGTTACTTAATTTAAAAAGTAATGCGTTAGAGTACTCATTACTGCCCAAAGTAACTGTGATACTGTAACACGTTACTTTGTAACGCATTAGTCCCAACACTGCAATTTCATCATAAACCAAAGCAGAGGACAAATTATTTTATAAATAAGTTTGACGTGATGATGGTGCTAGATGAAAAGTTAAGGGATCACTGAAATTATTACAAATCAAGACCTCGTCAACCTCATGGTAGTGCTATGGGTAGAGTCACCAAGAATTCACCCTCTGAGCACCATAAATGTGTAAAGGTTTATAGGAATCTGTCCAGTAGTTGCCTAGTTATTTCAGTCTGGCCAGATAGACTGACTATGCCACCAGGATGGCTAAAAATACTAATCAAACTCTCAGCCACAGTTGGGTAGCTGCGGCATGCTGAGACCTGTAAAAAGGACATGTTGTGGTGTTTGTGTGCCAGACTATTACTGACTTACCATTGCAAGTTCACTGTAACTGAACATAACTTAAATTGAGGTTAAATAAACTACATGGAGCTGTAGTTGAGATAAAGTGGAATGTGTGTGGGTGCAGAGATCATATTTATCTGTTTGTGTGAGCGATAGACAGGCTCTAATTCTGATGGTGACCCTTGACCTCATCCTAAAGACTGAAACACAGCTTCTGTTTCTTGCTCCTTTAAGACAGCATAATGTTTTCTCAGACTATCCACTGACTTCCGCACTCAAACTGACCACAGTTGGGGTCACTTGCAGATCAGTCAGGACAAAGTGGAAATAAAGTGCAATCTATTAGCTAAAAACAGAGCTCTCATTTTCACCTGGGAGGAAATCCACCTCCTGCCTCGATTTCATTGATATTGAACCCTGGCCTGTAATATGCCCCGACACACACACACACACACACACACACACACACACACACACACACTGCAGTATCTAATTTTGTTGAGAGGATGACTGACAGACTCCATCATCAGCATGATGGCTGCTGACAGCATGTCAGACACAGCTGAAATGACCCGCCCAGGGTAAATGATAATATGCTAATAATACCCTTCCAAAATAAGAGACAATTTAAGGGACAAAATGGAGCAACAGAGACAAGAAGACAGACACAGCAGCTGTTTCCAACCAACCAACACTTTTAGAGTTTGGAAATGTCACAAAAAATACACTCCTAAACACATTTTCTCCAGCTGGATTGAAATTATGACCGTATGTTCACACCAGGCGTAAATTAATTTATTCCCGTGAATTAATCACATATAAAGTCAATGTAACAAGGTGATTAGATGCGTCATTCACGACATTCCGGCCGCGCGATGCAAATGACGTGGTGCGAATTATGATGCAAATCACACTTTCTCGGCTGCCTATAACAGCCTGTGAACTGATTTCTATTGTGAAGGATTCGGGACGGATTTTCTGCGAAAATCAACAAATGTAACGTTTTGCGCACACCTGATCCATTGCCTCTCTTCAGACCTACAGCGGAAACAGTGAGCAGCATTAGGTAATGTTTGTTTAGACATGGAGTCTACAAACAACCGGCAGCCTCCACAGCACATGTCCACACATGCTGTGTTTTCAATTTTAGCATATGTGTTACCGAAGTAACACACTGTATTTCCGATACATTTTGCAACAAGACGGACCTAATGGCTGGCAGGTCTGCATCACTGAGCGCGGGACTCAGACCTGGGGTCCGACTCTCTGCCGGACCAGCAGACTTTGCTTTACATCTACCACCAGCCCGCTGTGACCCCCGGCGGCGCCATTAATGCTATGATGTATTAGACCAGTGGTTCCCAAACTGGGGGACGCCTGGAGTTAAAACAGGGGGGGTGCAGCGAGGCTAAATATAAATACATTTATGCATGCTTCTGCTAGCAAAGCATGGACAAGTTTGTGACATGACTGCCAGACAGACAATGGATCTACACTAAAGTCAGAACTACCAAAACAGACACAAGAAAATATGCTGAGGCATAAAAATTGGCACATTGAAGTTGCAGTTTTGTATTAATTTCAGGCAATGTTTCAAATAAATTCTACAGAAGTTTGCAAGCAAAGGACGTGTCTAAGAGGTGGTTGTGTGTGTGTATTGCGGGGGGCGGGGGGCTTGAAAATATTTTATCTACAAAAGGGGGAGCTTGCAGAAAAAGTTTGGGAACCACTGTGTTAGACATGTGTGGATTTCATGCACAGTTTCGAGACAGTAGCAGCACTACCGTTACTTAATGCCAATTGCCATAGCCAACAGCTGTTAGTCATTAGACTGTTTTGATGATGTGCTATATATCAAGCAGGAATTTACACACAGTGCAACTTCATCCTGTCGCCACCAGTTCACCAGTTCTAGTGCACTGCGCGCCACTCAGCAAGCTCGCCCCATGCTGCGCACTACGCAGCAGGCTCTCCCGGTGCAGCGCGCATGAAAAACCTTGTCAGATATGCGCAATTTGTGTTGTGTCTGAAAGGGCCATGAGAAATTATTTTAGAAGACAGAGAAGCTTTGGAAGATGATGAAGAGGAAGATTTTTCACAATATGAGGATCACACACAGTAAAACTGTGCCCCTCATGTGTTATGTATAGGCTGGCATGAGTAGGCGTGTTCAGTGGGGCTCGTGTTGGACAGACTGACATATGTGTTCAATTTCAAATTAAGTTCAAAGAAATAAACATCAATAGTGATGAAAAACCTTGTTTCATTTATATTTGTTCAAGATAAGCATGGTTTATACCACCCATACCTTGATTAGAATTGATTTTCTTTTAAATTACATTTCATCACAAAAAACGAAAATAGCATTTTATTGATAAATGTGATCTAACAGAGGTAAATGGCAAATATTAACCATATATGTGGTCTATATTGCTTGTCATTGAGATAAAGTAAACATCTGTTAAGTATTTTTACATAAATTGTTATGGCTATATTGATTTAAAAACCCAATAATGTGGTGGGTCCACCAGACCCGCAAACATTGGCTGAGTAACCAAAACATGAACACCACACGCAAACTGTGTGCTCACACACAATCTGTTGATGAGATGAACAGTGATTAATAAACAACTGAGCTCTCTACATCTGAATAGCTATCATTTCACACCTTCCCTTTTTCCGAGACTGTCCTGTCGCTGAAAAATGACCCCATAGGTCATTTGTACAAGCAGCTTATTACAACCCATATTTATGTTTGGTGATATCTTGTGGCCATAGTAATTATGGTGGGACCAATGCAGGAAGTCATGTAACATAGTAGTAAGACCTTAGATTGTAAAAAAAATAGTGGAAGTAGCAGCAGTGACATCACCAGCTGGTTTGTGGACTACTGTTTTGAAGCCACAAGGCTGGCATTTGGCCATCGCCATCTTGACTTTTTGGAGCCAGAAGTGACCATATTTGGACAAGAAGCCCGTCCGATGCCTGTTTTGTCTAATGTCTATGCTTTCAATTGCACTGCTAAGCTAACCCCATCAGCTAAACACTAAAGAAGGGGGGAAAGTTGCAGATTTTCAACAGACTGATGCGAGTCATCTGGCAGAGTTTTGCCAGAGGGTAGACGTGGAGGTGTCGCTGTTTGCTGCAGTGACACAGAAACATCTGCAAACATTCACTTAAGTTACCAGCAAATAGATTTTGCATTGAATTGACTCTCCTGCCACCAGTAGGGGCACTCATTTAGGAAACACTCCTGTGGGTCATATTAGAGGGTAGGAACAAATGACGGTCGTATGTGTTGGAGGACTTCTTGCTTTTTTTCCCCATCTTGACTTCTGAAATGCGCTTTTCACCTGCCTTAGTCAAACTGCCCTGGCACGTCTTCAGCTTGTAAAAAATGCAGAAGCTAGGCTCTTATCTTGAACTGGCTGTAGATCTCACATCACTTCTCTTTTAGCCTCGCTGCATTGGCTGCCAGTGAAGTTCAGGATTGACTTTAAGATTATTTTAATCACTTACAATGCACTACATGGCCTGGCTTCTGCTTACATGTCCAAGCTACTAAACCAACTATAATTGTTGGCTATACCGCTGGCCAAATGTAAAACCAAAGGCGACTGCTCTTGCCGTCCTAGCACCCAGACTTTGGAACTATGCAAGACAATCCCCATAGATCCCCATGTTACAATGCCCAACCAGCAGAAATAAACATGTTTACAGCCTGGTGGGAAAAAAAAAAATTAGTTTTGGTCTATATAGCTAATTTCCCCATTCATGATAAGAGGGGGTGCATTTTTGTATAGGCTAACTCACCTGTTTAGATTATATGAGGCTTAAAGTTTCTATAATTTGGGGCTTTCCACTTTGAGTGACAGGTGGGTACTGTAACAGGTGGCTAGCTGCTGTAGCCAGGCTTCAACCACCTCAGTTCCACCTCTTTTTTGGGTCATACATCCATGAGTGTAGTCTGGCTTACCAGAATTACAGTGCTGGGATAAAGCCTGCCATCTGACACATTCTTACGCACTGAATGTCAGGCCCTGTTCCACTATCTGACTTTTGACAACTTTCATACTCATTGCATACATTTTCATGAAGTCCCGTACAATGTAGATGGAGGGCAACGTCGCTGCATTCGGGGCGTTACCCAAGACAATTGAGATTGGTTTAAAGAAATACAAACATGCCAGATGTCAGAGATGCCAGAGACTTGTCCAGACCATACTCCAGCGCTGACACATTCGTCTTAGGTGGGGCTAAGCCCTGGATCCAGTGGCGATGCACATGATAGAAACTGTACATCTGGTAAACCAGATTACTACGCATATGACCATGTGGGCCTGACCTAACCTGGACCAATTTTTGACTTTCTAGCCTACTTTGTTGAATGCAAAATTAAGTTTTGACTGAACAGTGTTTAAGTAATAGTTTGACATTTCTAGAAATACAATTGTTGCATAGAGTTACTATAGATGAGAGGACACATAGGGGAGAGTGGGGTAAGATGAGCCATTTTTACTTATGTTGTCCTCTAGGCAAGGAAATATAATTACCATTATTTCAGGATGTCTCCTATCAATGCATCTATGACAAAGTACCTTGACAGTATGACCTCTCAAAAAAAAAAAAAGTGTAAAGGGGTAAGTTGATCTGAGTCGGGGGATAAATAAAAAATAAAATAAAAAAACATCTGACTTTTTAGGTTTAAACCTGAGCATAATTGAAAAATAAATGTCAATTTAATACATGTTTACAATAATAAATTATATATTTTATTAAAGCTGCGGTAACTTAAAACACATAAAACCAACCAAATAAAGTTTAATATTTAGAATATTTTAATGTTTGCCATTGGTGAAAAATGTTCGTTTTGAGGAGCAAAAAAGGAAAAGCCAAAAGATTGTAAAAAAAAAAAAAAAGAAGGGGCTCTAATCATTAAATCATGAAAAAACGCATCTAATCATGCATAATAAGATATAATGTGTTAAATAGTAAGCTTTAGAGGTGGTTTTTTTTATTGTCAGATGGAGCGAGCATATTTTTTTAAAATCATGCATGTAGATTTATTTTAAATGAATGCACAAAGACAACACACAAACCATAGGCTATGTAAAGACACACTTGCAAGTCAAATCGATGAGCCACTGGAGTGGGCATTTACTGAACAATCATGAACAACCATGCACAAAAGAGCAGATAGCAAATCCTCAGTGAATAGCATTACCTGATAACATCTGATTAAGAAAACACCCCCAAACACTTGATACTGTTGTATGTCCAGGCCCATTTCTACATTTCCTATTAGACAATAAAGCATTGATGTGAGATCAACAAGAGGCAGTAGAATCTGCAGGCTAAAGCTGCATCCAGGAGGGCACATAAAACAGTGACCTACCACAGTGTTTGAAGTTATGATTTATGGATCGGCCGATACTATTCTTTGTTCTCTTCAAAGCGCTGACAGCTGATAAGGCCCAGCACAATGGCCAGATTAGAGGCACGATTGGACACATCCTCGAGACGTGTAGTGTTTAAAATCTCCTCACTGCCTGTAATTCTGCTCCTCTCTACCCCAACCCTGTAACAACAGACCCTTGATAATGTTATTGCTCATGGTTCATGACCAGGGAAGATAAGAGAAATAGGTTTCTTTAAGCCCTGCACAGGCTTAACCTATGACTCTACTTATAGCAAGCCCCAAAGACCCAGACAACCCTGTTAGCTTTAGTTTTGTACAATACCTCAATACAGTACGTGACAGAATTTAATACTTTCACTATACTGTATGTGTTGTGTGCAGGAATGAAAACATTTACTACTTATGCAAATCCATATGCAGTTTGAAAGGCTCCACTCAAAATGTGAGCCATTCAGCAGCATCATCCACATTACTCAACCTAACATGTAATGTGCTGCTTTGAACATTTTTAGATTTGCTAACCTCTAATAATAGTTAATCTATGAATTTATTTTGTATGAATTTATTTTTTATAGTATTATTTTTCACATTTGTATTGTACATTTTTACCTCGGCAAAGGAAGTCATGTTTTTGGCTTGGTTTGTCCATTTGTTTGTTTGTCTGTCAGCAGGATTACAGGGAAAACTTCTGTCCCAATTTTCATGAAACTTGGTGGTTTTCACCATTGTGATTGGTTTAAAGAAATAAAAACAGGCCAGGGAGTTGTTTATACTGGAGTGAAAGGTATTCAATCCAAACCTCCCCACCAGTGTGGACACAGCGCTGTGGAGATGGGTCTGGCTACGTGAGACTAGTTTCTGCATGATGATGTTGCTACATATAAGCAGACAGGAGTAATGTTACTGGCACGTAAGCTCAGTAATGTACTGCTGTGGACTACACGTTAGTTCGGCTCATATACTGCATATAATACAGTATAACATATACCATATATATCTAATATATACAGTCGATGGTTCGGATCTGAAAGTCAAACAATACCACTAACTAACTTAAACCCAGCAGCAGAAGTCCAGTAACTCCCCTTTATGAAGTCTGGTGGCTTTCAAGAATGGGTCTGGAGCAAAACATATTCTAGCCACCTAAAAAAGGAACACCTGGAAAAAAAAAACCTATATCAGTTTAAGTGTATGCTATATCTTGAATATTTCCACCGCTTTACCTTGCCGCCAAATGTCCCTTTCCGACGGTTACCAGACTCCATTGACAAAAATACCTCAGAGTTGCTGGTCTTCTGCTTCTGTGATCAGTTAGTGTTACTGTGTGACTGTCGGATCTGAACTAATGTGGCATCCACAGCAGTACTTTGCTTGGCTTACATTAGTTCCAAAACATTCACATTATTCATAACATTATGATATGGAGGTTATTATTATGTGCTGTACTTGGTTTGCCTGTACACTAAAGCTGCCATGTTCATGATGTTATTTCAGTGCAAGCATTTGATATTTGTACATATGTACAAGAGTTTTCTGGTTTTCACAAATGTATGTTAAGTATGTGAAATATTTTCACTTTAGACACACATAATAAATGCACAGCTCAGATGAGGCTTCAGCTAAGCACAGCCATATTTTGACATAATTATACATTTAAATATGATTCTTGACTTTTGCAGTACCTACTTTTTTTTTAATATTTACATTTTCATTTTTCACCAATTCATTGTATTTGAAAACCTACACTATAGGCAATAAACCAGATTCTGACTCTAATTAATATTATTTAATGGAATAATTTTAAATAATATTGTAATGTTTATTACAGTTATGTCACATTCACACAATGGAAAGTTATTCATAAACTTGAATAAATGTGACTGATATGATGCTAACAATATAGGCTCAAAACAAAGATGATTTCTACATGCAGCTGTAGCTGAAATTACAGATGCTGCATCTGCACAAATTAAAAAGTTGGGATTCAGAACACCATCTTACTCACCCCCACACGTTAACATTTACCAATGCACAGTATCCGACATAACTCTCCCACCAGAGAAACACAGCCTGGATATAACGAGAACAGTGGGATGGGGGATCTGACAACAGGTATACCATTGGGGTTATAAAATGGGCACCTCCCATCGCAGATGTTTAATTGAATTCAGCCTTCAGCACCTCCAGCAGGATCAGCCATAAATTCCGGTATCCCCGAAACACCCTCCCCTATACCTGCTCACAGTTCTAATTAAACCCACACACACCATCTCTATTCTTACATTCTGCACAGACGCTGCACCTATATTTAGACTAATACTCAGCCCACATCATTCCATTGCTTTATAAATCCTTCCTTAGTTTCCTTTCCATTGTTAACATTACCTAGCAAGCAAGTCAACCCTGATAGTTTGAACAGTTTTAGAACCATCACATGCACTGTGGCCACTGATTAACCTATTATTTAATCCAATACCCCATAACCATACTGAATTTGAATTTATTTCTAATTTATTTATCAAGGCAAGTTAACAAAGCGCATGTTTTGCAATCTGCACCATGATAATTCACACATTTATGCCTGGGACCTGACCTATGTCTCCACCCTATCACCAGACAGAACGTTGATACTGTGCAATGCTGAAAACCCCTGAATTATGTTTTATTTTTCTTTAACATTCAAAAACAATTTCTTCTACAATGTATGTGAGTGGAACACGAGCGAGCGATGGAGGATTTTGTGGATGGAGGAACAGATGTTTTAAAAAGTTGGAGCGTCACCTTATCTCCCACTCCATCCTGCTCCTATTTTGCTCCAGTACAGCTCATACTGTACCATGACTTCGAAGCATGCCCGACCCAGGCTCACATTGTAGGCAGACGGGTATGTTTGACTCCGCCCACATTGAACGCCGCCCCAAATTGCACACTGCTTTGAGGGGCTTCTCACAGAAAATGCTCTGATCTCTTAATCAGGGTTACTGTCAATACATGTTGTGCAAACACAGCCTTCTGCATTTGAGTCTTATCAGAGACTGAAATGTGTGACATTTCGCCCTGCCCCGCCACTGAACTTGTTTTCTTGTTGCCATAACCACACATAGCCTCTAATGCAACAATTATTTGTGCTATTAAACAATGAATGTGGATGCAGATGCAGAAACGTGTCTGATGTTGGAGGATAACAGGGCTGCCTCTCACAACTACTCATCATGAATCATGACAAATGAGAAATTTCCATTCAGTCCACAAGAGCAGAGATAAATTATTAGAGCCTTCATTTTGAGAGGCCTCAGAAAATGGGTTGAACAATTGATAATGGTAATGCAGTCTTCAAACCTGTGAGTGAGTTGCAGGCTGAAGGTTAAATATGATCAGTGAAATTGAATCTGACAAAGCTACATTACAATCCATCTTGGGATATTAAACATTTCAAATTTTCTGAATTAAGGACTAATAAGGCTGCCGAGATGAGTGCGAGATGGATGGTCTTGGTTAACAATCACAGAACAGATCTGATGAGAGTAAATGGCATCGGAGTTGACATATGATATTGTAGAGGGGGAGAAATGAAGTCTTAAATTATTTTGCATCCTCTGAGATTGAGGCCGCTACTTTTCAGAGCATTTTAGTGAAAACAGAAAATTATTGATTCTGGTGGGATTAACTAAACTTGCTGCTTTTCTTCAGTGGTGGAAGAAGTATTCAATATCACACAGTGAAAATATGCAAAAATCCTGCATTAAAAACCTTAATTAAGTATTATCAGCTAAATGTATTTTTACTATTATATATGATATATTTGGATTAATATTGCTGCTGCATTATTCAAATATTTGAATCATTTATGCTTTGATGCTTTGGCAAAATTGTTTTTTTCTGACACTTTCATGCCAATAAAGCCTTGCCATTGAAAACTGAAATTGAGAGAGAGGGAGAGAGTGAGAGAGATACTTTTTTCCTTTTTAAAATACCTTTATTTTTCAATAAATAGAGCAAATCTCAACAGTACACAATTACCTGCTTATGCAGCAATAAATACTGAATTAGATTTTTGAAGACTCATACAAAATCAGGGTTAAAGCACAGCTCCCCTTCAACAACAAAACATACACTGAAGCACCACTGAGATAAGATAAAAAAAAACATTCCTCATAAGGGAGTAAAACCACTCTGACTCTGGCTTTCACCAGGGTAGGGAGAGAGGGAGAGAGGGAGAGAGAGAGGGAGAGAGAGAGAGAGAGAGGCATAGTTCATGTCTTTAATGAAGGTTTACTTTTTTGCTGCTATTCAAAAATAAAGAACAATGTTTGGAACAATGCATCTGTTTATTTAGCCTGGATCTTCCTGCTCCTGTGGGCGGGAGAGAAAGAGAGCACTCTGGACAGCTCCCTACTGTAGCTGCTGCCAGCAGCAGGATCAGCACCTCGGAAAGCGTCCAGTCCTCGTCTCTGCTCTTGTCTCAGTCCTCAGTCCTGACAAATGTGCTACTATAATGCATAAAGTTGGTGGTTTGTGGGTGGGGTTCAGGTGGTTGGATAACATTTTGTGGGTTGGGCAGTGTGGACTGGCTCGGGTCAGGTGGGTGCGAGTATTAAAAAACCCTGATCCACAGACAGAGCAAATTTATACTATCCATGTCCTCAAGGTGCGTGTGACGTAAATATCGTCATCGCCCATGACCGTGACCCGACCGTGGACCCCTATGATTCAAGATTCAAAGCATGTTTTGTCATGTGCACAGTTAAAAGCAAAGTTTCCTGTACAATGAAATTCTTCCTTTGCCTTCCACTCTTGACGCCGCTTACAAAAAGGATGAATGAGTAATAAAGAGATAAAACATAAAGAAAAAGAATGAGGATAAGAATAAATAATAAAGAAAGAACAATATGTACAATATACAGAGTAAAGTTCTGCAAAGTTCTGTGCAAAGTCAGTTCGATGTGGTCAGTGTGCGTGCTGCCCGAAAAAAGTGACCGTGCGGCCCCATATGCATAGCAGGCTGTTGTTTCTGTTTGCAGAGCGCTCTGAAGGACTCAGAACCAGGGTTACGTCCAGGTAACTACTCTGTATGTACAACTAGCTGGTTTGCCAAGGAGAAGAAGAAGAAGAAAATAAGACGATCATAACAAAATGGACGCTTGTTTTGAAGAGAGGTTGTTTAAGAAGAAGAGCCGTTACCCACATTTATATAATTTGTCTTTAAAAGGAATACAAAGACCACCAACTGCAACCAACTGGGATACAGTGTGATCGACGCGGGCCCTGCCACGTGTATGTCCACGTGACGTTTAGCCTACGTGAACGCGAAATCCGGAAAGTATGTCGGGGCCTTAAGTGAGGGTGGATGCGCTCACAGCAGACAACATTTGGCGATCAGACCAGAAGAAATTTGTGGTAAATTTCACACATGCACAGGCAAACACACACGCACACACACACACACACTCTCTTTTGCTGTAAATAAACGTATAATTTTGTAATGATATTAAATGTAATTTGTTTAAAAACTGCAAGGGAAATGTTGGTGTTTGGCACTTCAAAGTGGATTACATGAAAATAAAGAAATCCGTCAATCAATCACTAGTACAGCTGGTGAAATTTCCTCACAACATTTTTTTTTCAGCCAACAGAATCCATTTTTTACGACACATCTGTGAAATCAAGGACCCAATTTTGAGTGGTAAACTGTATGTGCCATGCTAGTATGGAAAGCGTGACAAGTGCAGCTAAAGTAACGAAGGGGAGTGTGGCTCAGCAAATGGTCAGTTTATAAATACTCTGTGTTCACATTGGTTAACACAGTTTGGCAAAGTCATGTTCTTCCCTCATCTTGAAACGGAACTTGTGTACAAAGTTGGCACCACAACAAAGTTTGACTAAGTGTGTGTGTGTTTGTATGTGCTTGTGTGTGTGTGTGTGCATGGATGTTGAGGGAATAGCTGTTTATGAGGGGGATCTTGACGATTTATTCCAGACAGCTGCATCGTTGACAGGCCATCATTAGCAGAGTGATTCCTCAGGTTGTTTCATTCCCCGGTGGCCAAGACAAACTGCGCAAGATCTTAATTGCTGGTATGAATAAAAGTTCATTTTCCAAGGGGTGGTATCATTATAAATGCAGTATAAAAGATTACTAGGAAGATGAATATGTCAAGTACTATACTCTCACACTCGTGCAATAAAGAGGCTAATAAACCTGCGATGGGCCAGAGGGTTATTCGGGGACAATAGAGAAGATAAATGCTGTTTATCTCCAATTACAGTACATTCTTATGAGTGTCTAAGTTAAGAAGGGTATAAGAAAGAGAGAGGCAGATGTAGAGAGTGACACAAAGAGACAAAGAACATTTCAAGGCTCAGAGTCTCTTTTTTTAAAGACTTTCTTGGGATAAAAAACACCTAATCTTATTTGTGATTGCCCAAAAAATGTTTTATGACAGATAAATTATATTTTATCTGTATTTTTAAATGCATGCAATGTCAGAAAGCAGCACTGCAAACCATTCCGAACAGAGCTGCAGTCTGGAGAAGGCTGTGTGGTAAAATGCTAGCCATTATTATTGTGGTCAAGAGACTGTGGAAGAGGAGGTATTAGGACTGGTCTCTGGGGATGGGCACTGGGAGTTTAGGGGCCTTAGTGTAATATAGCATGGGAATAATGATGAGCAATATATCCCTGATATCCACTTCTCTAATAGCTCTTTTCTTCAGTGAGGCATTACTGCACAGTTCCTGGTCCTCGTAACAAAGCCTCTACAGTATTCTGGGGTATACATTCAAGTGGCACTGTGGGGTGAAAACATCTATAAAATAAAACTGGAGTTCTGCGATTATTATTACATGTGAGCAGAAAAATACTTAATTCTACTTTGTAAGGTTGTTTGCATATTTAAATATGTCAAAGTAGTCAATAAGGGGAGACATGGCTGGTAAATAGAGTAACTTTTTTAACAAATATATATAACCAATAAAATTCCCCAGCTGATTACTTACATTAAGATGATTATTTTTTGTATTACATTTTTTTCTGAAATGTTATGTTTAAATATGCAAATGAGGCATTGTCTTATTAAATACATGATAATTTGCATACATTTCCAGAACAGAAATCTAAACATTGGATAAAGCCAGGCCCAATATTCTTGTTTCAATTTGTTGACATATTAGAGTCAAAGGTTTTTACAGAGGGGATTTTAGATATCTCTTTTTATCACTCTAATAATTAATAAAATGTTCTATAAATCAGGCTATGAATTAATTATGAACAAAACCCTATGTATACACCGTCAGAATATAGACAGGAATTAAACTGGAAAGTGTATGTAAGGGCTACTCTGCCATGCAAAGGCAAAAGACCGTAACTTCATTTTTGTCAAAAATTACTTTTTGTAATTTTTGGAGCTTTAAAGGAGCAATAGGCGAAATCATTTTGCTGCTATATGTTGCAGTTGTGCACTGCATGTAAACCAAAACAAAGCGGCTCAGCAGCCACACCTCCCTGCCCTTTCCCCCTCGCTCTCCACCGAGGGGAGGGAGGAGGCAGAGATTCACATGCACGCACGGCCGGACCGCCTTGAAAACAAAGAGGCTGAGAACAACACACAGAGAGGGAGTGTGACGTCACGCTGAAATCTAAAAAGAATGAATTTCGCCTATTGCTCCTTTAAAGACCTGCTCTATCATGGGGACAAATATTTTGTATCTCCTGTTTTGTTTTTTGTTGATAATAGTGGGTTTTGTTTGTCTTAAGCCAGAAAAGTTCTAGAGAAACCAATAAGGCAAAATCCATTAACTTAACTTAAGGTTCTCTGGCTTTGTCGACCTGCGTATAAAGTTAATGTTTCCTGCGCTTAAGTTAAGGTGTTTTGCCTCATTATTATCTGTCATACAGTG